>JAEANM010027343.1:0-10560 GCA_017656035.1 Myanophis thanlyinensis | reverse complement strand
TTTTATATTTATATATTTACATAATATGTATGTATGTGGGTTTATAATAATGTCTTATTAGTTTGGTTCAAAAATTGGAAAATGAGGTACATAGCCAACATAGTGAGGCGCACATTCAGATTGGTGCACTCCTCTAAAAGAGAGAGAGCTAAATGTTGTTCAAGGAGAAAAAATGAGTGTCTATTGATGCCAGCCAGAGCCCTACATAGGGTGTTGCCCATAGTATTTCATTTGTGATGATTTCAATGTACATTTCAATTAACCCCAAATAAGTCCACGGCATCATTGGTTGTAGAGAAAAGTTAGTCTGACTGCAGCTTTAAATAGTCTGTTGCTTACTTGTTCATTCCTTTTAGAGAAGAGGAGTTGGGTTACAAGAGCACAGATAAATAATAAAATGAACGCTGGCTAGCTGTGAACCTTCACTCTTCCACTTGCCTATTCCAAAGTCAGTTCCTGAAAACTTTATTGAGGTGGTAGGAAAATGCCACAGGTGAAAGTTCCAGGTAGGTCTATACCCAGTAGGTTGATATACTTAATCTCAATCTAACTGCATTGCCTTGTATCTATAAAAACTATTTGCTATTTTTTAAAAAAAGTATTGTATTGGGGTTAAAATAATTTGAATGAGGAGTTGGTAAGCCTTTAATTTTCCCCAAATGAGTGGTTGGAAGAACAGGAAGCAAGCGGTTGCTATACCAAAAATGTGAAAAAAGATGGAAGAGACTGTGAACTCGGTTCAGCAAAACCCACTCAACTCCCATCCCTGAGCAGAAACTGGTAAGGCAGTGGATAAGGTGGTAAACTTAGGACAAATTAAATGTGTCAACTGATGCCAACTAGAATTACAAGAGTTTACTCAGAATTTTATTATGAACCTGGAACTCAGTGCAGCTAGGAAGCTGAGAAAAAGAGGGGCAGGGGAAACAGAGAAAGAGATAACAAAGATAACACTATTTGCTAAGCATAACTGTTTAGTTTAGAGGTTACTATTGAAATATTAACATGCAAATTTACTAACTAGTTTATGGACCATGTAATATATAGAAATATATGTGAACTGTGTGCATTTCTATTTTTACTAAGAAAATATTCATATCCAGTTCATTGCTTTTCTCAGCACAATACTTATCTTTGAAGGTAGGAGATTCAGCTCATCTAATGACTGATGTCTTAAGGGTCTGTGCAATTAATATTTACAAATACGTAAACATTAAGCCACACCTTTATATATATATTGGAAGAATGTGTGGAAAGTGCTGCTGGTGATGTGACTCTCAGATTTATGCTTGCCTGGGCTGAGTCTTTGAGAAACATTTAAATTTCTCTTGTGGAGTCCACAATGTTCCCCAATGCTTTATTAATGCAGCATCCAATCTGGGTCAGTGACCAGGACCAGAGGTTTAGTCTTCCAAGTTTTGGGACTCATGCTGGAGCCCATCCTCAGGAAACTGACATTTCCTCTCACCAGAAAGTGCTGGAGGTGCTCCAGCATGAGTTTGAAAATTAAACCTCTGGTCCTGGTCACCGACCCAGATTGGATCCTGCAACATTAGCATGGGACACATTTATTTGCCTTCATTCACTTTGTTAATATTCTTTCTTTCTCCCTGTTCAACAGTTCATAAAAAATATGCAGAAAGCTTAAACCACAGCTTTTCGGACATTTACCTATTGAAAATTACAACTGTACATGCGAGAATGAAACATCTCTCAAATGTTCCATCCTGCAATTTATTGAAGAAACATGAGTATTGTCAATATTTGAAATGCAGCTAGTCCTTGATATATAACCACAATTGGGACTGGAATTTCCATCGCTAAGCAATGAGGTTCTTAAGTGAATCAAATCCAATTTTACAACCTTTTAGCCATGGCTGTTAAGTGAATCACATTTTTATTAAGCAAACGCAGCTTCCCTCATTTACTTTGCTTGTTGGAAGCCGGCAGAATAGGTCACAAATGACAATCACATGGCACAATCCAGGATGCTGCAAAGAACATAAATACGCCAAAAGTGTGAAGATTGGATATAAATCTCTTTTTTCAATTGCATCATTGGCACAATTGTCCCTGGTGAGAAAACTGTCTGGATATCTGGGTACTGCTGGGTACAGAGATGAATATGAGTCACTCTGTTCAGTATCTTTGTATGCAAGAATTTGGTACTGCTAGGAAAAAGAGGGATTCTCTGTTTTTGTAGAATGTGGCTACGGCAACAACAAAATAGGGTTACTAAACATCTGGAAAAAGGAGGGTCTTCTTTTGTACTCGTGTCTTCTGTCTAGCAGACAAAAGCTTAAAATAATTGTTGTTCGGCTTTTTATTGTTTGTTTGTGGGGTTTAGGGATATTTTTCACAACAGTAGCCATTCAAACTTTTGTGGATTGTGACCTTGTAAATTCTCTACTTCTTTCTTTTTCTCATATGTCAATAGTGTCAACCAGGGCTGTCTTAATGCATGGGTCTGATGGGCACTTGCCCATGGGCCCCACGTGCATAGGTTTTCCATACTAATCTGTGTATGTTAATCCTTCAATGCAGCCTGTATCATATAAATACAGAAACGTATTTATTACAGTTTACTGCATTTTTATTAATACTAATATGCATTAATAGAAATTAATACTGTTAGACGTGCCAGTAAAATAAATATATGTTTAATTTTGTCAGCCATTTACATTTTTATTCCTGTGAGTAGTTGTCGTAGGGGTCCCAGTACACTGCTTTGCCCAGGGGCTAATAATGCTGTTAAGATGGCCCTGGTGTCAACAGCTTTCATTTACATTATTTAATTGATTTCCTGATTCCAGCAACTGCTTTCAGTTCAGCCCCTTTAAATCTATGATCATGCAGTCAGTTGATCATATGAGTCATCATATGTTACTATTGTGAAATTTGAAAACTGCATTGTGGATAATTTTATGTTATTGCCATCATATGTTGTTGAAAATAAAGATTGGTAGGAAAAAATGCAATTGAAAAATCAGTCTTTTGATGCTGGAAAAAGTAATTTCATATACATGTAGACAGGTACTTTTTTTGCACTTTTTGGGGTAATTTTTGACATGGATGCTGAAGAAGCTAAAAAGATAGAGAGTCTTCCTCCACACCCACACATTTGTCCTCTTTTTCTACTCTTGGTATCATCAGCTGGTAACTCTACACAGAAAGAACACCTCTAAGCAGGAGATAAAAATCCAGAACAGGACTGTCCCTCTTACCATCTTCTATTCTGTGTCCTCAAGTAGAGATGGCTTCATTCTTTCTATCCCATTCCCAATATACAGTGTCACTGGCATTGCACACAGCTGTCACTAACCTCATCTCCAGCATGTCTCTTTAATCATCATGACATTTTATGCTTATCTTGGTTATTCCACCTGCTCATCTCTTGCCGAAGCATTATCATATCCTTGCTTCTTCCAATTCTTATCAACAGATCAGATATCCATCTGATTATTACTTCACCTCAAGTGTAAAAATAGTAATATTAGTCATAGTTTAATACATTTGCAATCATTTGTATGTGTTTTGAATGCAGACCCCAGGCTACAATACTGAACATTTCCCTGTGATTGAGAGATGGCTTTATGAATGTATACAGTTCAGCAATTCCAGCCTTTCCTTGTGATGGTAGAAGTTGGCAGAAGCCCACTTTGCAGGAGAGCGGCCTGGAAAAAACAGTTGTAGTTTCCCCACTTTGCCCATCTCATCAACTTCTGATAAATGAATTGCAGTTTTCAAAAAAAAGGGAGAAATCCAAGTAACTGGAAAAGAACAATTGTTTCAGGGAATGTCTTTTTTCATAGTCATAGGAAAAATGTACAATCAGGAATCTGCATTATTTCAATTTGATGTGATGTGCTATGCTAAAACTCATTTTTATGTACTTGTGCAAGATATGAAATGAGTTATTTAGTGTCAGCCTTCTGTCAGATCTCAGGCTATGTATCAAGATACAGTTTGCCTTTAGAACATACAGGCAGTTCTTGATTTATGACACAGTTGGGTCCACAGTCTCAGTAATTAAGTGAAGTTCACATGACCATTTAGCTCAATGACTGCAATCAGTGACTCCTGGCTCAACTAATTGCAGTTGTTAAGTGAAGCACGGGGGAGGTCCAGGGCTCACTGGCACATGGAAGCATGATGCAGGTCAGAAGGCATTGGCCTGTTCCCCACCCAGTTACAAATGGGACCTCTCAGCCAACTCAGGTCTACCGTCATGCACGAAGCTGCTGCGGGCCTGGATGTTTCAGTGTGCTTCCCACCAAGTCACCCAGTCTCAGCCTTTAGGAGGCTCCATTTTAAGACTGCAAGAATAGCACCCACTTGCAGAATGGTTATGCAGAAAGGTCACACCTTGTATCAGCTGTGCATGCCTCTCAGAAGCTGCAGAACAAACAGAAAAGGAAATTGTATGCTGTTGGATTCTGGAACTGGCTAAGGCTTCCTGGTCATGGCCAAAGATGTCTCGGGCCATGGCAGTTTTGTGCATACTGGTAGGTCCTGGACCCATCTACAGGCTCTCATGTGTGGGTAGGTGGAGAATAAGCCAGGGCCATGGCAGCTTTAGGCATGCCGGTAGCTTCTGCAGCTAACTGAGGGCTCCTGGATATGGCTGGGTGGCTGGGAGGAGGTTTTCCCTTTATTCCCTCAGCTTACAGCCTTTCCTTCTGGGAAAGCTGGCAGTGGAGATTGCAAATGGTAACCACATGATTGTGGGGTGCTTGAAAACCAGACATAAGTATGAACAGGCTACCAAGGGCCTAAAATGCAGTCATATGACCATGGGGTAGTGATGGTATTAACCAGAAGTGTTTTATGAGCAATTAAACACCTTTTTTGAGGCTGTCATAACTTCCTTCTTTTTCTTTTGGCTCTTCCCGTTAGGGGTCGCTACAGCAAATCATCTGTTTCCACCTAACTCTATCCTCAGCATCCTCTTCTCTTGCCCCAATTAACTTCATGTCCTCTTTTAGCACATCCACATATCTCCTCTTTGGCCTTCCTCTTGACCTCTTACCTGACAGCTCCATCTCCAACATCTTTCTACCAATATAACCACTCTCCCTCCTCTGCACATGTCCAAACCAACTCAATCTGGCCTCTCTAACCTTGTCCCCAAAAGACCTGACCTGAGCTGTCCCTCTGATGTGCTCCTTCCTAACCCTGTCCATCCTGGTCACTCCTAAAGAGAACCTCAACATCCTCATCTCTCTGCTAACTCCATCTCTGCCTCTTGCCTTTTCCTCACTGCTTCAGTCTCTAACCCATACAGCATAGCTGGTCTTATTACTGTCTTGTACACCTTTCCTTTGATTCTTGCTGACAGTCTTCTGTCACACAACACTCCTGACACCTTTCTCCACCTGTTCCAACCCTCCTGCACTTGCTTCTTCACCTCTTTTCCACATTCCCTGTCACACTGGGCTGTTGACCCCAAATACTACCAATGGTCATTTAAGTACAGATTAACAATTGAAGACTTCCTGTATAGTAATTGTTCCCAAGCATGCTCTGAGAGTTGAATTCATACCTCTTAAATTGCCAAGGTTGAGAAACATTATATTATATTTTCTTTTAGATCTTTCTTTTTTGATTAATTTGCCAAATGACATAAGTGGTACAAGGCTAGAAACCAGGAGACCTGCTTATCCAGGAAAGCCAACTGGGTGACTTTGGGTTGTTGTGTGGATAGTAGAAGGAGGAAGATTGGATATGATTACCATCTTGAGTTATCTGTAAAAATTAATAAAGGTAGGATATAAATAAATAAATATAAATAAATAATGCAGGTAATTCTATAATTTATCTTCTATTCTGAATATTTGCATTTTAACCTTAAAGTTAAAAAAGAAAAAGGAAAGAGTTACAGTACATTTTATTTTTTTTTAAATAAGGTTGATTTTATTTATCTCTTCTAAGAGTGGTTTATTTCCCCAAAGGAAGGACACCAGTCATCATGAATCTACCCTACATAGCCAGGAGATGGCATTGTTGGAATTATTTCAGTGTTTGCATTTTGAACTTTAATTTCTTATTTTGTTTTTAGTTCTTAATCTGTCTCAACAGTTTTCTCTTCACCTGCTCCCATATCACTCCATCTCATCAACTATAATCAATATAAGAGAAATGCAACTTTTCTTTGTAGTGCTTTATGTACAGGTAAACCTCCCTTAACAACTGCTACATTTAGTGACTGCTCAAATCTACTACAAGGTTATATTAACAGAACCTTACAAGTCTGAAAATCTCTCTCTCTCTCCTTATCTTTACTTTCCAAGGAAGCAATAAGGGTCTCTTTTGAAATGTTTTCCATACCCCATTTCTTTAGTGTGAGGGCCAAGCAACATGGACTCTGTAACACTAGCAACATTAGATTCCACAGATTATTGCTGCCTTCTTTTTCTGTGTTCTCCTTATAACCAATACATTTTTTCCAGATGGGTCACTACTTTCATACTTTTTTCTTAGCACTACAACTTGAGAGGTTGATCTCTTCTCAGGACATATACAAAGTTAATATGCACCTTTCTGTTGGATCTGGTGGATTAAGATGACCTATTGATCTATTGCCTTTTCCCCACAGAAACAGATGATGACATGCGCTCCTTTGCCGAGATGGTCTTTGCCTCAGAGGTGAAGGATGAAGGAGAACGGCATGAAATCTCTCCTTTTGATGTGACAGATATCTGCCCCATCTCACATCACGAAATGCAAGACCACATGATCAAAGAGGAGACCACAAGTGCTTCTGATAAACGGTGAGAATTGGGCATATGTCCTGAAAGTTTGGATAAGTAACATTGTAAGGCCAAGGCCTCTGCTATGGTGCCAGTGCCAGCCTTTCTTCGTACCTATCATGCTTTCAGCCCCACCTAATTATTTTAAGAGCGAAGCTGACATGAAACTATGCCTTATATTTTATAATTGATGAAAATGCAGTTTTTGAGCTGTATATTGTGGAAGAAATAAATTATTTGTATCCATGACATCAGGATTCCAGCCTGGATATGGGATGGAAACTGTATTTGTTACTTTTCTTGAGGATTTCTGGAGGGATTTGGACAGAGGGAACATGATCATTTTCACCCTGCTGGGCCGTTCAGCGCCCTTCAGTACTCTAAATCACACTAACTTTCTGAACTGCCTGCATAGTTAGGGGAAGGGAACAGCATTCTTTAGTGGTTCTGTTCCTTCTTGATTGATTGGGCCCATCTATTCAAAGGTTGCATGGGGGAGAAGTGAAGTGCTTGGAACTCTACTAAGGGGGGGGGGTCCCTCTCTCTCATCTGAATCTGCTAGAGAGATTCAGGGTGAGGTATTATCAATATATTTAGATGAGGGGTGTCAAACTCGATTTCATTCAGAGCCGCATCAAGGTTGTGTTCGACCTTGTGGGGGAGAGGAGTGGCTGTGGCTGGGGTGGGCATGGCCAGCTCGACATTACTTGTGTCAGGGCATCTGTGCAGGCCCAAGTGCTCTGCTAGAGAAAACAGGCTCCTGAGCTCTGTTTTCAGCTGTGACAGCCTCCTGTAACCCTCTGCCAGAAAAGCAGAGCTCGGAAGGGCCGTATGCCGCCCTCCTGAATACTGTTTTTGCTGGTAGAGGGTTGCAGGAGACTGTCGCAGCCAAAAACAGAGGTCGGGAGCCTGTTTTCTCTGACAGAGGCACTGTGGGCCAGTCCTTCACTGTTTCCAGGGCAGTCCCGTGGGCCAGATCTAAGCACCCCCATGGGCTGGATTTGGGCTCCAGGCCTTGAGTTTGACACCTGTGGTTTAGATAATCAAGTATGTACCTCCATTACATTCTCTGGAACAGTCTGTCTTTAGAAGTAAGGTTAGTTTCTGTCTTCATGGGCTTTCAGAGAGTAGTTAAGATCTGGCTTTTCTGGAAGACCTGGTTCTTTAACAACTGGACTGTTTCAGTAGATCTGAGGATATAAGAATACAGTTATTAACTAGGTATTGTTTTTATAGTGTTAATATTGTGAATTGCTTAGAGACATGCTAGACTGAGGCAGTGTAAAAATCTTATATGAATGAACAAATGAACTAACGAACGAACGAATGTATAGGAAGAATGACTGAAAATGCAAACAAAATCCTAAATGTCCTAGATCCATTTAAAGGCATTTGCATACTGATCAATTCATATTCCTCCACTCCTAACAATTGAACATACTTTATATGTAAAGAACAAGGAATTATATATATGGAAAATATATGATCAACTGAACTAAACTGCTGCCAAAATATGAACAGCGTTTCAGCTTGTGTTCCATTCCTTTTACTGGCCCCTAGGAAGAAGAGGCTTTTGCGGCTGAAAACCATTGCGTTGGTTGTTCCTATCGCTGCACACTGTTCAACAAAACTGTCCACTTTAGCTGAGGTCATCTCTACTACTGCTATGTATGAAGATGTACCCAAATTTCAGCGTGTGCAGATCACAGGGGATTATGCTGCAGGGGTCAGTAGCTAAAGATCCTGAGCTTTGTTTGTCTTAGCCTTCTTTTGTCACTTCTTTCCACCATTCAGATGGTTCAGATGTGACTGTAGCTTTAGTGACTTTTCAGCTATAATTATGTAAAATCTAATTTCCACTTGGCAACATTTCACTGTATTATCTTAGACAGCAAGTAGAGGATAATAAGAGGACTATTATACTGTCTATCAAAAATTACAAACAAAGGAAAAGCAAAGTGTTATAGGCCCCTATTGCAAAGTAGATGTTGCAAATAAGAAATCTTGCTTATTATTTACTGTGACATGGGAAGTATGAGGCCAATATATATTCTGAGATAAAGTTTTGTCCCAAGTATACAATATAGCTATAAAATCTATGAAAGTGTAACTGAAACTATTCCATCTCTGACTAAATGGAGAGACTGCACTTTACAATAACATAACAAGATCCTGTAAAAAAGTATTATTGTTGCTTGTTCCCAATCCTTATTCCACATTCTGAATCCCAAAGGCTATAATCCAGAAATGGAATGGGCAAGAAAATACTTTTTAATATAAATCCTACTTACTTTAATTACTAGCAGCGACTGTATTATGAATGACATAATCTGAATCCAAGACAAATTTGTCATAAAAGAGATTTAGTAAATCAAAAGAAATAAAAATGAAAAATCATTCAGATGTTAGAAGTACTTGTTCTGGCATCTTATCACATCTTTTGAATTCCTTTAATTGCTGTCTCAGATTATGGTTCATTAGAGAAGATGACTGCTGCTATAATATTTATTTACAAGACATATTACCCGCTTTTCATTATGAATACAATAATCTCAGAGCAAGACTACAAGTTTAAAAGCAAAACAATTCACCTCCTTGAAACTTTTATTAGACTCTCCTCTTCTATACCTCATATTTTCTATGCTCCATCTACTGGGTGACTTCAAATTTGGCAGAGTTTGTCCCTATTAAGATTTGTAAGGACTTACAGGTTGTTAAGCACTGGGAGACACTCACAATCTCTCTATCCAACTCCCCCCTCACTTTCTCTCTCTCTCTCCTACTCTTTCTCTCTCTCTGTCTCCATGATAAGACTTACCAAGTCTCCTTACGATGGAATAGATCCAAGTAATTGTAGTAATTGTTATTACTACAATAGCACAATGCATATAGATCCCATAATAGACTATTGTAGTTTTCAGTCATTCTTATGTTTTATGCTTTTATGATTATGAACTATCTGAAACTAGGAATCTTAACATATGTTACATTGCAGGTAACTGTGGAGGACTTTGAATTAGTCTGCCAGGGTTTGTATCGTGCCTTATGCATCCGAGAAAAGAATATGATGAAATCTTTCCAGCGATTCCCTAAGACTCCTTCCCAGTTCTTATGTGCAATTGAAAATGAAGTATGGAAGCCCAATGAAGAGATGTGGCCAGGTAACTTATGAATAAACTTCTTATTGGAAAGGCTTGCTGGGAGTACATGGAAAATATAGCTATGCTTGAAAAGAAGACTGCTTGGACTGTCCATGCAGGATAAACTGAGTTATCCTTAGGGTGAACAATTCTTGAGACTGCCCAGTCAGAGTCTCCTATAAGTGTTTTCCGAAGCAGAAATACCAAGTGATTATGGAACCTCATCCTCAATAATTGTAAAAATCTGTTGGTGCAAAGACTGAGCACTAAAGATGAAGATACTTTGTGTCTTGTGTCATATCTCTTAATGACATATGATTTCTGCCAGGCCCTGTGAGACCAGTCTATCAAATACAAAAGTGGAAGAGATGAACTTTCCTGAGGGAATTACAGAAATCTGAATTTCATGATATCTTTGACTGAGCAGATATGTTGCGCCTTCTGTTAAAGCATGCCTAACTTTGCTATTTTAGGTAGGCAGATAGTCAGAGATCTTCTGCTAAGGCAGCTCTGAGTTTATAGTTAATGCAAAGGAAAAATGCTAGTACCGTATCTCATTATCCCATATACAGATGATATTGGGGATCTGACCTATATCTAGGGTGACCATATTTTGATTTCCAAAAAAGAGGACGAGAAAAAAATAGTCTCTACTTATCTTGTACTTGTTC
>JAEANM010027342.1:0-10560 GCA_017656035.1 Myanophis thanlyinensis | reverse complement strand
TTGCTTGTGGAAAGAAGCTTTTCCTCATTCTTTCTGTGTTGGCCTTCAGGGAGCGAAAACGCTTTCCTGACCGCATTATCTACTTATTTCCCATCAAGGTGGAACTTACAAAGTTGGTATAGAAAGCACGAATGGGTCCTTCTGAAAGTGTGGAACTTTAGACAGAAGCAAAGTTTCCAGAGGCAAATTCCCGCCAATCATGAGATCACCAGGCCTATAGTAGCTTTTCGGTGACTTTAAATAACCCCTTAACACGCGTATGGTTTGCAACCTCTTCGCAGTAGGTGGAGGTAGGAGCCAGATGACCAGCAGCAGCAACAGGTGAGGCAGCCCAATCATTCTTGTCACCTTCCCTCCTAGGTCAGAAATCAAGATTTGTTCAGAAGCCGAATTGCAGGCATTGCTTGAAATCTCACCAAAGCTTTAGTGCAACGGACACCACCTGTGCTGTCTGGATGTCTCCGGGACAAATTTATATCAATAATGTTTATTTTTTTCTTTCCAAAGGCAAGACAAGAAACAGCGGATGGAATCAAGGAGAGAAGCAACCTGGAATGAAGGAGAAACTTCCTAACAGCGAAGACAATTAACCAGTGGAACAGCTGGCCACTAGAAGTTGTGGTTGCTGGAGGCTTTTAAGAAGAGACTGGACAGTCACTTGTCTGAAATGGTTTAGCAATAGAATTTAGATTTTATACCACTTCACAGTGCTTTATAATCCCCTCCAGCATATTTCCTCCAGCAATCTGGGTCCTAATTTTAATTAGACTTTATATTACTTCACAGTGCTTTATAATCCCCTCCAGCATATTTCCCCCAGCAATCTGGGTCCTAATTTTGCCAAGCTTGGAAGGATGGAAGGCTGAGTCAATCAGTGAGGATTGAAATCCTGGCAATCGGCAGAATTAGTCTGCAATACTGCATGTATTAAACACTATGCCATCTTAGCTCCTGGTGTCTATAGGGTCTCTCCTGCTTGCATAGGGTCTAGGGGTTGGATTGGAAGACCTCTAAGCTCCCTTCCAGCTCTATTCTGATGGATTCTTACCTGTCTTCGGGCTAACACAGGAGTTAACTCTGTGCAAGACCATCTACGTTGACATGTCCTGCCCCTACACAGAGAACTCAGAAATATTTTTTAAAGCAGATTTTATCTTGGAAAAATTTTGTGTTTAGAAATCCACAGGGGATAGTTTAAAAAATAATTCTTCTTCTGATAATTGCAAGGAACAAGCATCGTCCTACCCACTTAACAATAGCTTCTCTTCATGCAGCAGAATGGAAAACATGTTTGTCTCTTCTGGTAATGCATAGAGCAGATGGATTTGAGAGTCATGGGGAAGTTGTGTAGCTGATCTACATGAAACCGAGCCCCTGCACACAACATGGATTTTGGCCTGTGCCACAGTTTGCTCAGACAGTGAGAGTGTTAGTGGGTGTGGTGGCACACAATAATCTCTTGTACCCTGTTGTACCCATGCCAATGCGTGGAATGGAATAACTACTTTATTTATACCTCCATGGCAGGGGATGAAATTAGAAACTGGGGTGATAAGAATGGGAACATATTGTTATGTGGTTCTTTCCTTTATCTGAAACTGGTTCCATTTAGTGTTGGTTGGAGGGGAGATATTGAGCCCAATCCCCCAATTTTCAGGGTGCATCAATCAATCAATCAATCAATCAATCAATCAGTTAATCAACCAATTCTTTATTGTCAATGCACAACATGTGTGCAGCGAAATTGAGTGAGCCTCCATTGGTACAATTACACAAAGCACAGAAACACAGAATACCTTCAAACACAGAATACATCTCCAGACTTACAAACAAATCCCTAACCCCAGGAAATGCTTGGGCTAGGCACATTTCCACATACATTTCCACATACACACACCCATACATTATTCCACCAGTATGTACATATTGGACGTTGCACTGGCACTGTGAGTCTGTTGTATTAAGTCCAGTCGTGATGTTATGTGGCATCAATAAGGCTTCCTCAGTTTGAGGTCATCTATACGTTGATGATATTCCATTATGCAACCATTGATTGACAAGCCATGCTGTCACAGTTTTGCCCTAGTGTTGTGATGGCGAACCTATGGCACGCATGCCCCAGGTGGCACGCAGAGCCATTTCTCCGGGCACATGAACTGTCACCCAAGTCACCTCCAGCTGCGCATGTGCGCCCCCCCAGCTGGTGTTTGGGCCGCCGCTGTGCATGCGTGCAGTTGCACATGACCACACGAGACACAGATGGTCTTTGGAGCTCTCCTGCACATGCATGCACATTTGTGCATGCGCACACACATGCGAGTAACTGCACACAGCATGTGTATGTGCAAATGGCAAAAGTCACATGCATGTGCAGAATGTGCGGTTGCACACAAAGCGCAGGGGGAGCCATGTGAAAGCTGTGTGCAGGCACAGGTGGTGCAGTTTCGCGTGCAGCGCATGGGGAGGAGCTGCACATAAGTGCAGATGGTGCACATAAGTGCTCCGCATGCGCATGCCTGGCATTCAGTAAGTAAAAGGTTCGCCACCACTGCCCTAGTTCATAAAGGCCGTTGGATGGAGAGGAACACACCTAGACCTACATACCTGTACCCGTGAAAAATCTACGAAAACATTGTAGCTTCCTTGCAGCTCACCTTTGTGGTCCAGACAATTGCGTCAAAGTTAATGGTGAAATTCTGGCTGGGAAAACCCCCAGCATTTGTTTCCCCGACTTTGATGGGGACAAAGGATCGACTGGTCAGAGGAAAACCCAGTTGAGAAGATCAAAACCAGCAGATCCCAGGCTCACTCGCCATCCTCAGGCTGGTGCTTTCTGCTTCGTGCCAGTGAGTCCATCTTCTGGACAGTTAGAACTTTTAAAAGAAATTCTGGCTCCAAGACAGAAAGGTAATTGGAGAAAGTCTCTTAAGAAAAAGACCCTCCCAAATTCTGATGAAGATAAAGAGAGGAAGGGGGGAAGTGCAAGTTTTTGCAAATCTTACACATTTAACTTAAGGGTAGCAGCAGAGGTGAAATTCAGCCAATTTTAGTAAATTTAGTAGTAAATTTTCTAAGCCTTTCGGAGAACCGGTGGTTAGAAGAAATCTCCTTTTGTTTTTTTCCACTTTACAGGGTTAATCCTGCAAGGAAGGCAGGAAAGAAACATCCTGGGGTTGTTTCTCGCCTGATCTTTATTGCCCTGCCCACCCAGTCACATGACTCCCCCAGCCACGCCCACCAAGCCACACCCACAGAACAGGGAGTGAAAAAAATTTGAATTCCACCACTGGGTAGCAGTAGTTATCCAGAAATCTCTTATTGCTCTTCAAGGCTGCTCCACACTAAGTTGCTGGTTGAGAGACCGTTTTTGAAGATTCACTCATAAGATTAGTTGGGATTGTTGCTACTATACCAGCCTAGATGCCTAGAACATCTCAGGGTTGGCCATAGTTGTGGCATTCAGCCTGGTCACACTGGTTCTAGACAACTGGTAGTGGCAACGAGCATTTGGCCTCGCTCACCCACCCCTGCCCTTTCCTGTCCTGTCCTATATCCCCCTTTTTTCCCCCTTTTCTCTCAGCTTAATCATGCAGAAAAGCTGTTTTGCACACCTCCACAACCTTCCTACTCATCTGGGCTGCTTCTGGTAAGTCTAAACTTGCAGTTTAGAAGCCAGCTCGCGGCAACTTGGATGGCACGCGTGTGAGCACTGAACCGGTAGTAAAACTGGTTGCATGCCACCACTGGTTGGCCATGGAATTTCCCTAAATTATGAAGTTGGGGGATTTCTTCTATATTTCTATAGTCTTCTATATTTTTCATTTTATAAACCAATTACATCATCCATCAGTTCGCACGCCACTTGGGTGAGTAAATATATTATCCCATACAATCTATAACCGTGATGGCGAACCTATGGCACAGGGGCCACAGGGGGCACGCAGAGCCATCTTGCTGAGCACACAAGCTGTCGGCCAACTTAGCTCCAGCTGAGCATGCACATGCGATTGCGCATGCACGCATGGGCGATTGCAGAGACTCAATTGCAGAGGTCTTCGGGCCTCCACTGTGCGTGCACACGATTGCAGCAGGAAATCCAGCTGGTCTTCGGAGGTCTCCTGCATGTGCACATGCAATTGCTCATGTGCACATGTGCATTGCATGTGCACAAGCTGCATGCATGTGCAGATGGTGTGGTTGCACATGCAATGCACATGGAGGAGCTGCACACAAGTGAGGGATGGCATATGCAAAGCACGTACTTTTCGTCACTCAGTAAGTAAAAGGTTCGCCACCACTGATCTATAATGACCTTCTATCCAAATATAGCATAACCATAGTATTATATCTTAATATAGCATATCATACAATAGAGTACAGTGCTTTTCAGCAATTTGTATTCTTTTGTGTCCTCCATCACTCTACAACAACTTTTTACAGTCATATCATGTTTCTATTTATATCTGTTTCTTATTTCTGTTATCTAACCATTGATAAAAAACTTCCAATAGTTGGGGGATTTCAATTTGCCATCCTGGGGGCAGGACTTGGAGGCACCTTACGTAACATGTTCCATGAGTCTTTGGTTGAGGTGTCTTCTTTGGTTTCTCTTCTGGTTCTATAGGACTTATGTGGTCAGTTGGTCGCATGACTGGTTGTTTGCATAGTGCAAAATTCAACTAGTGTGAGTTGGTTGGTTCTGTCGTTGATTAGTCATTTGGATGGTCCGGTTTCGTATCGTTTCATTGTCAGGGTTCCACACAACATCAGCAATACAATCAGAACTCCAAAAAGACAAAATCCAAGGAATAAGATTTTATTGAAGACATTGTTCTGGTACGGTCTGGAGAAATCCTGAATCTAAAGATTCCCGGGCTTTCTCCACCCAAGTAAAACTGAAAGTTCCACCCCACTAATGATCACATGTTAATTTCTCTCCAACCCCTTCAAAAAGAGATTCAATGACCCACAGGTGACATTCCCCCCACAGGTGTCAATTGTCCGGAGAAACTTTCTCATGAGAACCAGACCTAAAAGAATGCAAACAAGATAACGATTTCGAGTTGTCTTTACCAACTCCCCCTTCGCCCTCTCAGCGACCTTGCAACAGAAATAAGAAAAAATATGTCAAAGCTAAAAGGCCCCAAATAATACTTTAAACAATGGCCAATATTCTGCATTCAGAAAACCCCCAGTCCAAAATGTCCTTTTAGACTTAACACTTATATGCTGGTTCTAAGTCAATGTGATTATTGATGAATCCATTGGTAGAGTGTTAAGCTTCATTGAATTCACATACATGATGGGTTTTGACATGGCCAACAACTTTGGCTTTGACCCAGTCAAACCAGTGCTGTTCATTGTGGACCTGCCTTGAGACCAGGGACTTCTGGCTATGCCCCTTGACTGCCAGCTGGTGTTCACAAATTTTAGTTTTCAAGTGTCGTCCTGTTGTTCATCCAACATAGAACTTTTGCAGTTGTTGCAATTTATTTCTTCTTTCGTCTTCTTTCCATATTTTGTCTTTCATCTGTCTTAGTTCTTTTCTAAGTAAACATGGGTTTGTGAGCTATTGTTATTTCCGGGGGTTGCAGTAGCCTGGCAGTTACTTCTGAAGGCAATGTCAGAGAACAAACCACTGCCAAAAAATAAACAATGAGATGGTACAGGTGACCATGTGGCCACCTTGAATGCCAAATCTCATACCTCACTCCACGTGTCTTCTTCCACCTGCTGCTGGTGCTTCTGCCATGCGGCTCAGCCTGTGCCATCCAAACCTCCTCCTATGGCTCCACCAGACACGTGGGATGGGCCTCTCACCCACCAACCCACTGGTTCGCTGAACTGCATACAAAATTAACCACTGGTTCAGCTGAACTGGTGCCAACCAGCTGAATTTCATCATTGCTCTTGATCCTTTTCAGCTCCCTCAGTTGAATCATGGAGCATGTTGAGAACAATGGACCAAGACACGTTGCATGCAAGTGATCCCATCCAAGGCCTCAGTAGCTTTCCTATTCCAGGTTGTGGCCAAGGCCCCAGAAGGACCATGCAGAAGAGCCTGGGGTATAATCCTCAGTTTCCTTTGGAACCTCATCAGTCACTAAGTGCGGACTGGTCAAATAGATCTGGCGTATCTCCAGAGAGGGGCAGCATAAAAGAATCTCAAAGCCATCAGGTCATGATCTGGCTAGGGCAAAGGGCACAGGGATAGCTCCTCCTCGGATCACATTGGAAGTGAGTTGAGTTGAGCCAAGAATGATGGTGGCCATGGACCATGGATGATGTCTCTAAGACCTTCCCTGGGGATAGCAAATGGACATCCCTCAAGACCATAAGTCTGGGGAACCCCACAGTCAACTGTGAAATGCCCCCCAGAGGTTCAGATATGGAGGTTGCTATGCAGCAGGAAAGTTGGTACAGTACAATACAGACACTAAACCAGGAACCACAAGAACACTCAGGACTATAACAGGAACCACAATTGTATCTACATATACACAATGTACCCACCTTCCCAACTAGCCCTAACTTATTTCCTAATTTATTTCCTTCCCTACCTTCCCATTTTGCCTTAACTTACTCGCGGTCGCGGGCAGTCGCATAAGCATACCATGTATGACTGTGTATGTGACCAATAAATTTGAATTTGAATTTGAGTAGTATTCATCCCAACCGGTCCTGTGAATGGATTTTCAAGAAAAGAATTTCAGACTGGGCAATTTGGGGAGCAGCACCCCAAAAGACCAAAAGAGACACCTGGATGACAATTCCTACCCTTGCAATTTTGCATGTCTTGCCAAAAACTTAGTTAATATCCTGAGATGCTTCCTCAAATTACATTTCTGCCTTGTGCCACTATTCCCAAGTAGCATTCATATTATCTGACCAATCTAGGGCATAAGCCAAAATCCATCTTGTGCGCGGGGGTCACATTCATATAGGTCAACTACACAGCTGCACCATGACTTCATCTGCTCTGTGAATTAAAAGAAGTGGCACAAACATGTTTTCCATTATACTGTATGAAGAGAAGCTGTTGCTTAGGGGATAGGACAATGGTCTTTCCTTGCAATTATCAGAAGAACCGTCATTCTCCATGTATCCTCTATGGATTTCTAGACACAAAGATCTTCCAGGATAAAACTTGCTTTAAAAAATATCTCTGAGTTTACCAGCTGGGTGGGCAGAACATGTCACCTTAGCCTGTCTTGCAAAGAGCTTACTCCTGGGTTTGAAGAGACTCACATGCTTTTATTTCCTCTATGGTCACAGCCCAAACACAGGTAAGAGGAAGCATTGTTTTGTGCAAATACTATTCTTGCCGCTGTCAATACATGTAAGATCAAATACCCAGTTTCCTTGCTGTAACTCACTGATATTATTTCCCAGTAGAAAAAATTCTGGTTTTAAATCTATACGTTGATTAGTCATCTTTTCCAACCAAACCTGTATTTTAATCCAAAATCTCCTTGCCATCAGACAAGTCCACCACATATGATAGTATAGGTAGGCTCACTCAATTTCGCTGCATGCATGGTGTGCATTGACCAATAAATTGAATTGAAATTGGTAGTATGTAGCCTGCCTTGCAAAGAGCTAATTCCTGGGTTTCAGGAGACTTGAATGTGTTTGTTTCCTCTATGGTCATGACCCAAACACAGGTAAGAGGAAGCATTGTTGATATGAGTTTGTCCTGGTGCCATCCAGGTGGCACAGGTGGTGTCTGCTGTGTTAATGTTCCAGTGAGATTTCAACCCTCAAATCAGTTTCTCCATAAAGTTTGTTTTCTGTTCTAGGAGGTAAGAAGACGAGAAAGACTGAGCAGGAGTCATGCTACTACTGATGCCCTTCCAGCTCCAATCTCCAACTTCTCGGAAAAGGCTGCAAACCACATCTGGGTGAAGAATGACTGGGCAGGAGTCATGCTTCTGTTGATCCTGATGCTCTTCTGGCTTCTGGCTCCAACTACAGCAAAGAGGCTGCAAACCGTTTGTGTGCTCAGGGATTATATGGGATTAGATGAAAGCTACTATAGGTCTGGTGATCTCATTGTTGGTGGGAATTTGCCCTTGGGAATCATTGCAAACTCTCCTGTCTCTGACTTTAGTACAGCGAATCTTCATTTTGAAAATGCGTAAGTTTCAGCTGGAGGGAAACACGCAGATAAAATTGTTTCTTTGCTTTAAATTTTGGGACCCTTTTCAGAAATACTTCTTTTAGTACTTTGCACTGTCCTGCGTGGTGCATATTTTATGCTTTTCTCAGCAAAATAGCAAGCTGTTCAAATAGGCTGGAATTCTCAAACTCTTCACAAGATGATGAACAACAAAATGAAGAGGGAAGCTGTGCTGGCCTAGTGAGGAATTTGAATTAGAATATTAATCTGGAAAGTAACACCTGGTAGAAAATACAAATAAAATCTCAGCAATCTTCAAATGTTCGGGAGTTACAAAAATCCCTCTCAGTGTTGGAATTAGCATTACTCGTGTGTAATGGCCTTCAGTAAATCTATGCGGTGTGACCCCTGTTGTATTTCTGGGCTCAGCAATCTTCACCACACCAGAAGAAGCTGCTTCAAGAAAGACCTTAAATAATTATGGAGAAAGGGAAGCAGTTGGAAAGGATTACGGCCACTGGAGCAAAGTGAATATGGCAGGGATGACAGAGAGTACAAAACAGTCCATGATATCTATGGAGAGGCTTATCTCCTTGCTCACAAAATCATCCAAGTTTAGCAGAGAGAAATCTTTTGATAAAACCCCAAACCCAATGAAATTTGGGAGTTTCTGCCCTCAAAAGTCCCCCCAAACAGTGAAGCAAATTCTACAGCCATGCACAAGCTGTCCTGTAATGTTCTCCAATGTTTTTCTCACTACAGATTCGACACCTGTAACTACCAGCAGTTCCTTGCATTGATGTTTGCTGTCTCTGAGGTCAATAAGGATTTTCTTCTGCTCCCCAACATCACCCTTGGCTTCCACATCTATGGACATTTCCAGAGGGAGATATTTATTTCCTTAAACAGCCTCTCCATGCTCTCCTCACGAGGCCAGGTGGTTCCAGGTTACAAATGTGACCTGCAGGACACTTTGCTGTCCATCATTGGTGGTCTCAGTGCCAAGTCCTCAAGGCTGATGGCCCCCATCTTCAGCATTTTTAAAGTCCCACAGGTAAGAGAGCTCTCTTGGATATGGGATAGACAAAGATCAAAAGCACACACAGAAGCCAAGGATGAAACTAATAGTAGTTTTTTGTTGGGGTGGGAGCATATAATGAGCTTGTGACTCTTAGTTTACTCTTTATTAAAGGATCTCCTTCTTCTTCTTTTGGCTGTTCCCGTTAGGGATTGCTGCAGCGAATCAACCGTTTCCACCAAACTCTATCCTCAGCATCCTCTACTCGTGCCCCAATTACCTTCATGTCCTCCTGTAGCACATCCATCTGTCTCCTCTTTGGCCTTCCTCTTGACCTCTTGCCTGGCAGCTCCAACATCCTTCTACCAATATGGCGACTCTCCCACCTCTACACATGTCCTAACCATCTCAATCTGGCCTCTCTGACCTTGTCCCCAAAACAGCCAACCTGAACTGTCCCTCTGATGTGCTCGTTCCTAATCCTGTCCATCCTGGTCACTCCTAAAAATAATTCTTTATTAAAGGGTAACCATCATTTTAGTGCCATTAATTCTCTGTATCAGGTTGTTGGTTTCTTCTCTTGTCTTCTGATGTACCACAACCAATAAAAATGGCTAAGAAGGGAAGAAGATTAAGTTTGCCACTCAAAGGGAATCAGTCTAACTGCAAGGGCCATGTACCACACAATGGTAATACTAAAGTCAACTTAAAACTTTTACTTTGTCTTTGAAAAAAGAATCTCTTTTTCTCCAGCTCGGTGTTGGCTTTGACTTCTCTCAGGGAGAGAGAAGAGTTTATCCTTCCTTCTTCCGGATTAATCCCAAGGAATCTTCTCAATATTTGGGTTTAGTCCAGTTGCTCCTGTATTTCCAGTGGAACTGGGTTGGGCTTTTGGCCCCTGAAGATGACAGGGGAAAACATTTTGTCTCAACTCTGAGGCCAATGCTCCAGGAGAAGGAGATCTGCTTGGCCTTCACTCTAATGCAGGAATTGGATAATATTGAAATCACTCTGCACAAGTTTGCTCTCAAATTCCTTACCTGGTTTAAAATCGATGTGTTTATTATATTTGCAGACTCAGCTGTTACTACCAGTGTAACAGGGGCAGTACATTTGTTTGAAAAATTCAAAAAAGTATCATTTAGGAAAGTTTATATCTTCACTTCCCATTGGAAAATTGGCATGGGACAATCTGAAGACACATTGAAATATATTAAGCCTTTTCATGGGGTCTTGCATTTTAGGGACCACTCTGGGGATGTCTCTGAGTTCAGTCACTTCCTCCTGTCTTTAGATCCCTTGAACCCCCAGGGAGATGTCTTTCTCCCTTTATGGTGGGAATATGTCTTTGGCTGCAAGATCCATAAATCAGGGAAGATCCCTCCAAAGGGAGAAAAACAATGTACAGGAAAGGAGAATGTGC
>JAEANM010027341.1:0-10561 GCA_017656035.1 Myanophis thanlyinensis | reverse complement strand
AGTTGAATAAGATAGTGAGCAGGAGATAGAATGTGAAAGGATTGTATAATATACATTGTGTTTGGAGTTACTAAGTTTGCATATAGTAGAAGTTAGGTGTTGGGGGGGTTGGGAGGGAACTATATTTGTATCTACTCTATTTACTCTATGTGTGTAAATAAATAAATAAATAATTTTTTAAAAAAATATGATAAGCCTTCATTGTAAGATTTTTTTTTATAAACATCAATTTCTGTAAACATACTGTATGTTCTGTTTAGTAAGGAGGTGCTATACCCTCTTTACATTGCATGTATCACTGTAAGTTTCAAAGACACAATGGCTTTGTACAAGTAATCCTCAACTTACAGCAGTTCGTTTAGTGATCATTCAAAGTTATAGCTGCACTGAAAAAAGTGATTTATGACCATTTTTCCACACTTACAACCATTATGAACATCCCCATAATCACTTGAATAAAATTCAGATGTTTGGCAACTGACTCAAATTTATGATGCTTTCAGTGTCCTGGGGTCATGTGATTCCCTTTTGTGACCTGACCAGCAAAATCAATGGGGAAGCCTGATGCACTTAATAACTGGTTTACTAACGTATCAACTGCAGTGATTCACTTAGCAACTGACGTGAAAGGTCATAAAAGGGGGCACAGTTGTGTCATTTGCACTTGAAAACAACACAGAAACAACAATAACCTCCAAATGCAATTCTAAGGAATTCACCCTTCAAACCCTTCTGATCCTTAACTCACAAAAAATACCAGTTTTGTGTTCATCTGATGACACTGAAATATGTAATTTCATCCAGTCCTTCTTAAAAAGAAGAACCATCACAGTCTTCTTAAGGAATTTCCCCCCAAAAGGGGTCTATAAAGTTTTAATTTTTCTGTTGTATGTTACTTTTGACTTTACCATACTATTCTAGAGAGTCTTGACTATATTTTCTTTTAATATCTTTATGGCATTACTTTTTTTTACTTTGCATTCTGCTGACTTCAAAAATTTCTCATCCGTATGATCATATTTCTTTCATCAAACCCCCCCCTTTTAATTCCATTCATCTTTAAAATGCCTTTTAAAATGACAGGTAATCCTCGATTTACAACCATTCATTTAGCAACTGTAAATTGAGGTTACAATGGCACTGAAAAAAGTGACAGCTTCTTACATAGCATCCCCATGGTCAATTCGGGTACTTGGCAACCAGGATGTACATTTATGATGGTGGCAGCTTCCTAGGATTTTATTATTGCCATTTATGACCTTCCCAGCTGGCTTCTGACAAGCAAAGTCAATGAGAGAAGCTGGATTCACTCAACAGCCACATGATTCACATAACTGCAAGTCATTCGCTTAACAACTGTGCCAAAAAAGGTCCTAAAATTGACCATGACTCACTTAACCACCTGGCTTAGCAATGGAAATTCTGGTCCCATTTGTGGTCACAAGTCAATGTTGGAACAGTTATTGTATAGTGCTTGAGAAGTGGCAGTCTACTTCAAATCTTACAAAGACCACAAGCAAGCCACTCATTGCCTTGTTTACAAATATGTGTAGAAGAGATATAGGGTTCTCCAGACAGGAATGCTGGATATGTTAATAAATTGCAACCTCATATATTCTTAGGTTAATTTTTTTTTATGCTTGGGAACGCTATGAGTTGTTAGTTATGGTTATTTCTGTCTCAGTGGATAATAAAGATGCCATTCAAATTTGGTACAATAAATTTCAAACACATAAATAAATGATTCTGATTGATTGAAAACCAATATGGGATTTTAAAAAAGCAAAATAGTTACTAGCACCATTTATTGGGATATCAATAGTAAGATGCTCTGCTAGAGAGAATAGGCATCTGTGTTATTTTCCTTGGGTGAGGCTAAAGTCACCTTCAAATCAAGCTCATCTTCTGTTGACTTCCTGGAAACATCAGTGCAGGTTTCTTGTCAATAATATGGAAATGATTTTGCATTGCTTTCTTCTGGGTTAATTCTTTTCCTCACCAGGCTGGCATACATCTTTGATAGCCTCCCATCCAAGAATTAAGCAGTCCTGATTCTGAAGTGCAGAAAAAGAGTTTCACCTGCTGAGAAGCCACTTCCTAAGCACTTCTTTCCTTCTCTCATTTGGCACGTTACCCCTTTTCTCTTTCTGCACTTAAAGAATATTTGGTTACTAGCGCTATGGAATGTATGCTTTCCTACTCCCACACAACAGATCATCCCGTTGATTTTTATGAGCATGCATATTACAGGACTGTACTTAAAATTACTGGCAAGTATTCTTTTTTCTGAGCGCTTGCCTTCAAAACTGTAGTTGTGAAGGGACATCACATGAGCACAATAATTGTTCATATTGTATGCGAATCCTGTATGGTATGTCTGATTACCACTTGTAGTTTGCCCAAGTCATCTTCCCCCTCCTTTTCTCCAGTGGGGTATGTTGTTGCCTCAAACCAAAGGAAAATGTAAACAGGAAACATCCTGAAATTCCTGACCATGTAAAAATTCCATTCTTGAGAATGAGCTGAGGGGGGTACATTAAAGAGGCTTTGTTATCTATACTGTGGTACTGATACAAGAAATACACCAGCAAAATATTAAAAACACATTGCTGGGAGCTATCAAATGGAGAATGACCCAATATTAAATTTTTGTGGTTGGAGAGGCTTTTAAGATGGATGTGCACAGGCCACAGACCACCATAGTCATAACAAAGAAAGCACAAAACATAGGAACAGTAGATTCTCAAAATGTGTTCTCTCTTGTTTTGATCTGAAATTTATTTATTTATTTATTTAAACTTATTGCTGCCCAAGTACAGTGGACTCTGGGCGGAGTACAAAATTAGGAAAAAACAGTTATAAGCATTGGATCAAATAGATAATTCAGATCTAATAGATGGCAAAAACAACAAACAAAATAGAAAGGTCTTTAAACAAATAATAAACATCAACCCCAGGCCTGGGACCAAAGCCAGATTTGCAAAGCTTTCTGGAACCCCAGGAGATAGGTGCTGTCCTTTTCTCTGGGAAGATTCTATTTCAGAGGATGGGGCTGCAACAAAGAAGGCACGCTTCCTAGGATCCACAAAATGGCAATGTTTAATGGGAGGGATCTGTAGTACATCCACCGTGCTAGGTGGTAGTGAGCAGGCAGAAACAGTTGAGACAAGCTGGTAACTCTCAGATAACCAGGCTCTGTGTCATATAGAGATTTATGGATAATAACCAACATCTTGAATTTCACCCAGAACCCAATTGACAACCAATACAGCTCGCATAGCAGCAGTGACACATTGGCACACCAAGAGACATGTATTATTGCTTGCCCAACTGCAATTTAAGACAGTGGCAGCTTCCAAATAGTTTTCAAGGGCAGACCTGTGAAGAGCCCATTGCAATAAGACTGAAACAATCACTTGAATCCATCTCCTGATCAGTTCCTGGGCTCCTTTAATAACCCAGGAAGGGGCAGGCTATAACAAACGTAGCTGGATTAACAGACAAAAGGATCTTGTCCATTTTCTCAGGCATATCGGAATCAGTTCAGATAGCATCACAGGACTGTTTCTTGGGCAACTCATTAGCATTTGCCCAGTCAGAGTTCAAGTCAGAATGACTATTCCAAGATAATTGAGGATCCTGAACATTTTTTGTTTAAGATACGGTAATTGTTTTCCCCCTTATTATTGAGCCATATACAAAAGGCTGTGAAGGGCAATCCATCTGTCTCTTCCCGCAAATTTCTTGGCACTCGCTTTTCATATTAAACAGCAAATCTTTAACATGACTAAAATAGTAGATATGCAATTAGCACAACTTCAATAGTTTGTGGGGAAGAGGACTAATGTCCTCTTACAAAAATAAACTGTTCATGCTGGTTGCAATCTTTTTTGATAATTTCAAAATATGGTTATGTGGTCAATTAGAAAAGTAAAATGTGACAGTATCAGAATCAGGGAGTTATGTGAAATTTAAACAGATTTCTGTGGAATTAGTAATAATGCTGTTTACTTCTACTTGTAAAAAGATTAAAGTAACAAGTTTTCTGGATTATTGATATTTTAAAGTAATGTCCTAATTATAGGGAACAGTGAGAAGCATACTGCTAGAAGAACACTAGGTACATTGCTTTTATAACCTGCAATCTTAACAATAACTGAATTCCAAAGACCTGGTATTTATAGAGCTGTCTAGCCTTCAAATGCATGCCATTCTCTTTGGAAGTCATAACTGTATACCACAACTCATGTATTGTATTTAATTAAGTTTATATTCTATTCTGAACTTGGTTTCACACTTCAGTAGAATCACCCAACTTTAAGATGACATCTTAAATGATTTTCAGATGATTTCCTTTAAGAATCACAAAATCGTAATGTAACTTTTTAAAAAAACTTGCAGAAATAAAGAACCTACCATTTCTATTCATTCTGTATTATTGCCGAATAGATTTGATTTCCAGTTTTTCTTTCTATTTAAAGGAAAATTGGTTTATGTTTTGTCTAAATGAAATGTAAATAATTTATGGTAGTTTACTTTTTTATACACACTAGAAATTAAGCACAGCTGAGTTCTTTGTAGATCATATTGAATTCACTATTCCCCTTCTATTCAGTTACGGAACTAAAGCTACTGCCATGCAGCAGTTAATCAGGTCATTCTGACACCATTCTTATGATTTCTTTATACGCATCCCAAATTTGAGGTAGGTAATTCCTACCCCAACCAAGAAAATTTGAATGGGTCAGTTTAAGGTCTCTTAAGGGACCAAATATATTGCTTGACTGATTTCTACGTTTCTCCTTTAAGACTAGAAATGGAGGGAAAAGCTCACATCTCCTTGGACAAAAGTATGGAAAGTTTTCCTCTGATGATCCAACAGGCTTTTTTACCAGACCTCAAAAGTTTGCACCATTAACAGAATTACATGGCTTTCTTTGAACAATGTCACCCTATCCTGCCCTGCAAAAATAAATATGAAAGTGTTCTTGGTGTTGCAAAAATCCAGATGACTTCTGGATGAAAGTAAAGATATGCAGAAAAATCTAATTGTTTTCTCCCATTTTGTGATCATCCAGATTTCTGCAGCCTTGATCTGGTAGATAGACATACACGGTAAGCATGTTTTATTTGTTTATTTTTTATTATTATACATGTTGATATATTATAGTTAGGTCTGTACATTGTTGCTTATATAATTAAAGACTGTGCATCTATTATTTAAATAATGTAAAATACTGAAAATAACAGAAAAAAGATATATCAATATTAATTGCAGTTTAGGATTAATATTATAAACATTAAAATTACTTGGCTTTGCCATTCAAATTTTAGTAAAAGCATTTGTTATATAGTAAAGGTTTTAGTCTTAAGCTGATTACTTAATATTAAAATCTCCACTGTATTATTACTTTACACACAGACACACACATCAATGAAAGGAAAAGACAGAGCAAATTTAAAATGAATTAAATGATGAAAAATGAAAATTGAGAGAAAAAACTATGGTAGTTAGTTCTCATGTAATCTCTGAGCACACAGTTGTAAAGGATCACGATCAAACCTGATTTTACACTCTTTTTTGTGGCAGTTGTTAAGTAACATAGCAAATGGATATACTGGTATCATTAAGCAAATGTATTGTTCAGTATGGGGTGAGTTTTTCTGGAAACCAGAAATAGATGTCAATTTCTGGGTAAACCATTTAAAAGGCAGTCATGTGACCACAAGGCACTGCAAACAGCCATTAATGCAGGCTGGCTGAGTGCCCAAAATGTAGTCTACAGGGGGACCTTGAAACTATGTCTGATTAAGTAGCTTTGGGGAGTTTTGAGTTATTGCTAAGTGACTGGTCCTAAGTCAAGGACTATTTGTATTAGATTTCTATTTTGTCCCTTTTTATACAACTGCTAATTTGCAATAGTGTATTTGTAAACCTTTTAAAGCCTTCTTTGTGATTGTTTTTGCAATGCTGCACGATGTTTTATGTTATGCACATAAGAACCATGGAAATGTAAGCATTAATTGGGTAATTTAATTTAGGTGGGCAATTTCCCACACTAAATCCTACAACAGTGATATTCACAAGTGTGAAAATGCAATATAATCAGAAAAATATGTTTTACTTAAGCCACTCATACATTATTGTAATGGTGCCATAGCTGATATAATGAGGCAAAACTAAAGTCTGTAACCCACTGGCAGGAAGCTCCAGAAACATACAGTGTAAAAATGAAAATCTCTAGTGAAACAAACATTTGTTTTTTTATCCTGCCTTTATTATCCTCCCCCACCCCCAGTCCATATACTATTAAGTCCTGTAGCTTTTCACTAGGCAAAATGGTTTAAACTAAGGTACTGGAAATGGGCTAATTTACACATGCGTCAAAAATCCAAGACCACAATGCCTGTGGAGTTGGGCTATTTAAAAAAAAAAAAAACATCTCTGAATGCATCCCAACTTTTCCAGTGATGGCAGTACATTAGAAATTATGTCACTGTTGAAGGCACTTAGGGATCTGCTAAGGAAATATTTCATAAAGGATAACCTAATGGATCACAGGTTCTCTAGTAGCTATATACCTCATGCTATTATTTGTGAAGATCTTTTAAAAGATTACTTATTAACTCCAAGAACAGCTAGTTGTTGCCAATTTAGGTATGAAACATAAGTATCAACCTGACATCAGTAATATTACTGCACCAATATTTAGAGAATACATGACTGCCAAATTAGCAAAAAATAACTCTTGTAATTTAGTATAAGTCTACTATAGCAAGTCTGCATTGGGGTTTAGGCCAAAATTATCTGTGGGGTATCCATTCCCCTTCAGACACCATTATTTTCCAGTTATTTTTTTTTGTCAAAGCACTGATCTGTACTGATTCATTTCTGACTAAATAAAAGAACTGTGATCGAAGGTGAGACTAGCACTAAATTCAGGTAGTCCTCGACTTACAACAGCTCATTTAGTGAGCTTTTGAAGCTACAATGGCATTGAAACAAAAGACTTATGACCAGCTGTAGCTCTCCAGTCACATGATTTACATCTGGATGCTTGACAACCCATTCACATTTATGATGATTGCAATGCCCCCAGGGTCACATGTAACTACCTTTTGTGACCTGACAAAATGAACAGGAAGCCAGATTCACTTAACAAATGTTGTAAAATGGGGCAAAGCTCAATTAACAAATTTCTCACTCAGCAACGTACATTCTGGACACCATTGAGTCCTGAGTTGAGGACTCCCTGTACATGAATCACCTAGAACCCAAGAAAATTAGCAAAAAAACATTTTTTTCCCAAGCCACACTTCCCACACGTGCACGCAGAAAAACCCCAAGCGACAAGAGGGGAATTTAGCGTCCTTCTCAATACGGGCAAATGACAGGATAGGCTAGAGCTGGAAGGGACCTGAGAGGTCTTCTAGTCCAGCCCCCTGCTCAAGCAGGAGAACCTAAACCATTTCAGATAAGTCACTGTCTAGTCTCTTCTCTAGGGATGGAGCGATCCCACGATTTCCGAAGGCAAGCTGTTTGCCTATCTCCAAGTTTCTTCTTACTCGGGAATAAGTCTTTTACGGAAATTAGCCGAAACCGATTTCCTGCGGACAGAAGCCTGGAAGACAACGGCGTCAACAAGAGGCTTTCCACAGCTTCTCCTCGTCTAACAAAAGCGCAGCGGCTCCTGGTTCAACTTCGGAAACAGGAAGGAAGCCTCTGATTGAAGAGGGCGGCTGAGCTTCATTTCTCCCATCGCCTTCCGTTTTCGGGTCGCAGGCGCGGTATCAGGCGAGCCCCGTACAAAGCAATTATGTAACCCGCGTCCACACAGGAATATAACCCCGGGGGTGGGTGGGGCGGCGGGGAGACAGAAGAGCAAAGAAACCGTCCTGTCGAAGCTGAGCGGAGGCAACCCCTGCGCCGGACACAGCGCGCGGCGCCTTGCAAAACCCGGAATTGCCTCTACCTGCCCCCCTTCTCCTTCTCCCTCTCCCGCGAGCCCGGCTCGAGCGAGGCCACTGGAGAACGGCTTTCCGAAAGGGAGGGGGTGGAAGAAATGAGGACCGCGCAGGCGCACCAGGAGCCTGACTGTCCAACATGGCTGAGCTGCTGCCGCTGCCGCTGCCGCTGCCTCTGCCTCTTTTTGCAGGACAGGGGGAGTTGAAGGGAGGATGCTGAACTACTCCGGAGCAGCAGCGGGAGTGGTCGGTGGAGCGAGGCTAGCGAGGAGGGAGCCGGCCTCTGCTCGGCTATGGCCCGCCTGGCAGATTACTTCATTGTGGTGGGCTACGACCATGAGAAGACAGGTAGGTGTGGCTATGGGTAATACGCCTTGTCTCTGCCTTGTATTTGGAAAGGGGGGGGGCTTCCTTTCCGAAGGGGCCGGGCGTGGAGGGGGTAGGTGGGTGGTGGTCATCGTGGGGAGGGGGAGGGGGCGGTGGCGACGAGGATCCCCTTGGGGACAGAAGTGGAACCATGGAGGAGTGGGTGGAGGAATGTCAGGAACAAGCGCCTGGGCTTCCTCTCCCGTGGTTGAGTGGCTTGGCAAGGAAGAGGAGTGTGCGTGTGTATGTGTGTCAGTCTTCCTTTACAAGACTTTGCTGGGGATCTGACACGCAAGGGGATAGCAGCATCAGCAGCAGGGCTAGCTCCTTTTCTTTGAAAACGGGGCCTGGAGATGTAAGGGAGCATTTGTTTTTTCTCCCTTGAAAGACCACCCCCATGGTTTTCCTATGGGGATGGGGGAAAAGTTGGCTTCCCAGCATGGCTAGGGAGGAATTTCATTGACCACATAGCCAAGGAAAAGCAGCCAGTAGTAGCTTCTTCCTTAACTATCTAATGACACCATGGTTGGGTCTGTGTATTAAGTGACTTGCCAGGTAGAGAGGGCGAGCTTCCTTGTCCAGTGTTGAGAGAAAAATAAACATTAGCCGCAATGTGCCCGCCTCATCTGTGTTATCTTGAGCATTAACATCAAGTAGTAATTAAGATTTGTTTGGCTACGTGAGAGTTGGCTAAATTTAGTCGGTTCCAGAAATACAGTGGAGGAAACTTGGGTAACTTGTTGAAACATGACTATTGCAGATATATAACCATGGTAAAAACCAGTTACTTGTAATTTGCAGGGAGAGTTTGAATCTGGAAAATAAGTTTACAAAAATATATCAATACATTTATTATATACATTTATTCTGGGAATATTTTAATAAATTTAGGGTAGTTCTTAATAAGAACACAGTAAGAAGTGTACTTATTTTTATAGGTCTGCTTTGAAAAGAAGCACAGATATTAAAGGAAAAAATCAGTTGGATAGTAGAAAGTTGTTTAAATTTTGTATAATTTGAATAGCATGCCATTTCTGAAGATATAATTAAGGATTATTGTAATATTTTCTTACAAGTTTTCTTTTTGCTCAATGTAGTTTTTGTTTGTCCATGCATGTTTCTACAAAAGAGTGCAAGATCTGGCACCCTTCTATCTAGTATACCACACTTATAACATAGAATGCTTGTAGAAATATGGGATAAACAATGTAAGATTACTTGAGAGAAGATGATAATTTTACAGAGATATGATATGGAATGCTGAGCTACCATTATTTCCGTATCTTAAAAAAGTAATAAAAGTTTTAGATTCATGTTCAAAGAATTGAAACAGGAGTCAGGAAACAAATATTTAGGAATATTGCATGGTATAAGCAACGATGATATTCAGCAGTGTTTCTTAAAGTGTGGTCCTAGGATCCCTCTTGTCTCACCCCCTCATCCCCAGGCCTTCTCAGGGGTCTTTGAAATCAAAATTATTTGCCATCTTATGTTAAAAAATAATAGAACCTTAATATCCTATCTAATAATCTGAGAAGTGATAGTGGCAGTAAATGCATCAGTTTTAATTTTTAATATACTAGCTGATAACCCGGCGTTGCCTGGGTATTTATCCCAATCCTGTATTAGACAGGAAAAGGAATGAATTATATCTATAGTATGAACCATGAGGCGCCTTTCTTTCCTCTCGCTTCGCCCTCTTTTTAACCTCACACACAGCCTTCCATTAGGGAAGGCAAGAGGCTCACTCACCCTCTTGTGAAGGATGGCCTTCAGGTTTATGCATCTCCCACCACCACTATGGGCTTCCACATCACATGATCCGATCCAGGCAATCAAGCCATGCTATGCTCCGTGCGTGACCAGCTGCAGCCAATCTCTGAGGCTACTTCTGCGTTCCGCCGAGCTCCCCTTGACTCGCTTACATGAGCGCAAGCTCAGATACACACACAACCTAGGGGTGCTAGGAGTGTCTTACCCCCACAGTATTTGTTTCCAGAGAGTAAATCATCTGTGTACCAAGTTTGGTTAAAATTGGTTGAGGCATTCCAGAGTTATGCTGGAACATACACACATAACATCATATATATATGATGTTCAAATCAGGTTCAAATCCCATAAGGGTATGGCTGGCTGATGATGGCCAAAAAGCCTGGTGTGCTGGGCTGGTTGGCTGTCTCTTAATTGATGGGTTGATGTTTGTATAAGGGGCTGAGTCATGGCCTTATGA
>JAEANM010027340.1:0-10561 GCA_017656035.1 Myanophis thanlyinensis | reverse complement strand
AGAAATCACATTGTTCATGTATTGAAGGTATGTAATGTTTATATATATTCAAAAATAAAAAATAACTTTAAAAAAAACTGTCCTGTTATAGGCAGGAACACAACCTAATTAAAACCAGTACAATAATCCTTAATTGTAATTCCCAGGCAATCAAGAAGTAAACCTGTACGTGTTGAATGGAAAAAGTAATCTGGATATATGGTGTAAAAATAATCTGGATATGGTGCAAAAATAATCTGAATATGGAGCTAAGGTTAACTAGGTTATCATAGTTTCAGTCTAGAACACACAAGAAAAGACAGAAAGGCCAAGCCAAATTGAGAGAGAGAATTAGATTCAGAGCATTAGATTGAAGATAACTTGTCACTAAAGCATATTTAGCAAATAAATAGTTTCCAGTATTTAATTATATGCAGATTGGGAGATATATAAAGAAGCTTCTTAATGCAACCCTAACATGAGGGATACGGTGGCTCAGTGGCTAAGATGCTGAGCTTGTCAATCAGAAAGGTTGGCAGTTCAGCAGTTCAAATCCCTAGTGCCGCATAACGAAGTGAGCTCCTGTTACTTGCCCCAGCTTTTGCCAACCTAGCAGTTCTAAAGCATGTAAAAAAATGGAAGTAGAAAAATAGGGACCACCTTGGTGGGAAGGTAACAGTGCTCCGTGCACCTTTGGCGTTTAGGGATGCCAGCCATATGACCACGGAATTGTCATCAGACAGCTCTGGCTCTTCAGCTTAGAACAACTAGTACGTATGTGTGAGGGGACCCTTTACCTTTATCCTTTTAACCCTAACATAGCTAATATGCATGTAATTCAGCTAACATAGGTATAATTCAGTCAACTTGCAGGATTAAGGACATATTATTTTTTACAAGGAGATTTTTCTTGCAGTACTGTGCCACTATACCTTCAATTTTCTCTGGTGACACTGCCCAAACTTTCCTGGAATTGAGGTTGTTCTCAGATATCTAGGTCAGAGTCGGAGTCTGCAGTCTCAGATTTATGGGGGCAAAGTCTTCAAAGGCCTCTGTTGGCTTCTCTATATCTTCAGGGTTTTGTTTTGGTTTTCTTTGGAGGGGAAAGGGCTGGTGGTGGAAATATTGACCTACAATTTTCAAAAGCCAAGACTCATAGCTGCCAAATTATGAGCTACATACTTTGGCAATAATGTTTATTTAGTTAGTTTTGGTTGGCTCACTTTTCTTTTATACCATGAAATGTTATGTGATGTTGGAACAGTTTATTTGACTCTCTTTTTTTGTCCATGCAGAAAAGGACAAGGGCGACCAGACTGGGCCATTTTTGGCAGACTCACGGAACACAATGAGACGATACTATTTAAAGAAAAATTTCTTGATTGGACTGAATTGAAGAAACTTGCTGAGAAGTATTCCACTGATTTCCCTCAGAAGGTGGCAGACTTTCTTATTTATTTATAATTATTACATTAGGAGTCACTTGATAAATGTATTGCAGATTTTTTGCCATGAAAGGTACCTTGCTTTAAAAAAAATCAGCTAGGCAAAATAAACTGTTTTAAGAAGATTTATAAATAGCCTAAATTAGTGATTGACTCTGTGAATATTAATGAGGAAACTTTTTCTAAAATCTGCACAGCAGTCACTAGAGTACAGTAAATATGTAATAGATTGATTTAATGTTTGTTGTTGGTGATATCTTATAAAAATAAATGACATCTTCATATATGAGACTTTTTATCATTAGAAACTCCAAGTCCTAGTATCTCAGGTAAACTCAGAGAGTAACTGAATTACTTTCAGTCCTTTAGAAATACAGTTTTTGGAGAGCACCATGAGTGAATTGTTGATAAAAAAAATGTCTGTGCGTTAGCATTGTAATAGGAATTTTGGCTTTATATCGTGAAAAGAACAATGGACTTTCTGTCTTGCTTGCTGCCTTAGACTAAATTGTTTTGTTTCTTATTACAGGAAGAAACCAGATCTGACACAAAGCCATATGATGTCCTGCTCATGGTCCCCGTTCCCCAGGCAACCATTGGCACTGTCTTGGATGGGATAAATATTGGCCGCGGGTATGGATTCATTGAAGGAGACGATGGGAGACAATTCGAAATTATCACCATCTCCGTGGATGTCTGGCACATTCTGGAATTTGATTATAGCAGGCTTCCTAAGCAAAGTATTGGGCAATTTCATGAAGGCGACACATATGTGGTCAAGTGGAAATACCTAGTGAGCACTTCAGGTTAGTGAAATATCTCCATCTTCTATTATGACTTAAGCGTTTATAAATGATATGCTTGAAAAAGGTGAAAGCACTCCCTGTATCTCACGATAAATGTAACTGTTCAAGGCCATTGGGAGTTGATTTTGCTTCTGAGTTTTCTGAGGAAGAAAATAAGTGATGAGTGTACATTTCTCTATGTGATATTGTGTGTGTGTGTGACATGTATGCATCAATTAATATAAATCTATACATAAAAATGTGCACATGATGGGCATACATAATACCACAATCATATTGAGTTTGTTTCAAGAGATGCCGATCAGTCTCCAGAAAAATCCAGAAGATTGGTCTGTCTGAATATTTATCTCCCAGTACTTTTAAAGAGCATATTGAATTGCTTACACAAAATGTTTGTTAGCGCAGCTTTGGATGCGAGTTCTAAGCTGGGTATATACACCTTCGAAGTTACGACTTCTTTGTTTTGATCTTGCAGTTGGAAGCAGACAAAAGGGGGACTTACAGACGAGAGTCGTTGGCAAAGAGAAATGTGTATACTTCTTCTGGCAAGGGAGACATTCTACTGTCAGTGAGAAGGGGACTTCTGCATTGATGACTGTGGAACTCGATGAAGAGAGAGGTGCTCAGGTGAAGAAAGCAGATAGGCAGAGTAATAGGTTTTGTGAGTCTGGGGTCTCCAGCTTCACTCTTTCAAACAGAGCGTATTGCCAATGCTGGCCGGGGGGAGGTCAGACTGGCGGCCTGCAGGCCAGATTCGTCACACATAGGCCACACCCACCCCAGCTCCATGAACAGGAAAAACATTGTGAAATGTCACGTGACAGCAACATGATATGGCGAGTTTGACACCCATGATCTAACATGCATAGGGCAACTTACAGAACTGTAATAAAACAATCACATAGTAAATAGATAAGGATTAATATTAAAATTAGTGGATAAGTATACTTTTAACTTCCAATCTGTAAGATCTTAAACAAGGGGAGGCTTAACTCCAGTAGAATTTTTTTTATATCTTGAAATCCTCCAAGGAAAAAATACAATTTACTTTGGCCAAAGATGAACAGTTTCTGAGCCATAAATGGCCACCAAATCCTCTTTTAGCACCCTTCTAACCCCAACTGAAAACATTAGCAGATTTCTCATCATTTTGAGATTATATTGTAGTAAAAGGTCTAAAAAATTCTTAACCCTTTAAAAAAATCCTTTAAAAAGGATTATGGACAAATTGGGTGACATGTTCTCATTTATGTAGCATCATTGTTCCATTCCATTCAAGCCCTTGCCAAAAAAATATATTGAGATGAGACCTAGCCATCAAAAACTTGCCCATTCCCAATTTAGCAAAAACCTTTATACCAGTGGTTGGATCTCTATTGTTCTTCCATCAAAGAGAATAAGGACCAGTTCAACTGACTCCAACAATGTGACCAATGCAATGTTTAAGATTCAGAAAAGTATGATTCTCGCTGAGTTTGTCCAATGATGGTCCCTTTAGAAGGGTATAGAAAATACAGAAAGTGATGCAGACAAATAGCTAGTAATGTTCTTTTTTATTTATAAGTAAGAGCTAAACTTTGTTTGGAGGAGGACTATTGAAATAATTGCTGGTACACGTCCTCAATTTATGACCAGTGATTTAGCTATTGCTTGAAATTACAACAGACTCCCTCAAAAGTATTTATAATCCCTTCCAAAATTTTGACATTTATTTATTGATCACAACAATTCACTTAATGACCTCCACAAAAGAGGTAGCAAAATTGGGACACACACATGACATTACAACCACCATGACTTACAACCATAGTGGTCATGTTACATTATGGAAGTTATAAATTGAGGATTACCTGTACTTAATCTATATTAAGTCTATGCTTGAATACTACCAAATAGTTAAATGTATCTAATAATACACTACATTTTCAGAGCAGATGATAATAAATAATAATAAAAGATTAATCCTGGGGCTTGAAAGAACTTTAGATGATCTCTTTACAGGGCCTGCTCTAAGCTTGGCAGTCTTAATTCATTGAACATATGGATTTGCATACCAGTTGCATAGGGTATTGTGCTGCAGTTTGGACAACAGATCAGTGATGAAGCTCTTATATTTTCTGTGCTGAAGAACTCAGATTCAGTTTCCAGCCTCCCAATAAAGCTAAGAACAATTCTCACCTGAAACTTTAGAGAATCACTATCATCGCATTTATTATAAAAAAAAACCTAAATAAATTGATGGCTTGGGTTGATAAAAAGCATCTTCCCATGCAGAATAGTTTTGTGGGAACAATTGCTAGCAGAGAACAACTATAAAAGCTAAGTATTGGCCAGCACTTTTTTCTTGCTGTAGCAACAGATCCAGGTTCTCAGAAGGAAGAGAACTTTTTCAACAGAGCCTGATATAACTGCTCAGAAAGTTCTAAAAGTTACGTAAACAATGCATGAAAATTAACTTTGCTCATTATTAATGTTCAGTCAATTAATACTATGTGGATAATATTGTTTAATTAAACAAGTGGCCTGCCAAAGCATTAATGGGTTTAATGGGATTAGTATTAATATTCTAATCTAATGGGACGGCCACAAAAAGGGCCACTTTTTTGTTAATCTTTCCTAATTCAGACATTCTGTGCCAAGCCCATATGTAGAAACGTCCGCATATTCCCTTCAAGCCAATTTTACTGTGGTCTTGCATAAATCTTAATGTGTTATGATTTTTAATTACTGCTTTTCTCCAGGTACAAGTTCTTCAAGGAAAAGAGCCTCCATGTTTTCTTCAGTGTTTTCAAGGTGGAATGATTGTTCACACAGGAAGAAGGGAAGAGGAAGAAGAAAATACACAAAGTAAATATAGCTTCTTGTTGCAATAGTTTTGCTCACATTTGAAAGGACAGGAGAGTGATCTTGTGTGATAAACTTAAATGTAATTCCTTTGCCATTTTATTTAGTTTAAATATTATTTCAGTTATGTAGTGAAGCCAGCAATATAATCATTAAGTGAAGCAATCACTAAATGAAATTGTGACAGTGCTATTATTACTATTTTACTTCAGCCTTCCTTTACAGACCTGCAAAGGGAGTACCTATGGAGACTGATCATAAAAGTTACTTTTTCATCACCATCTAAATTGTGAGCAGTTGCTATATGAACCAGTTATTAAACAAGAACAATCTGTAAAATTAGGAGTTAGTCCTAAAAGTGAAGTAATATTAGGCAAATCTGATACAATTGAACATATGTGAATAGTTGCCTTTTTAATAACTGACCACCCACAACAATAAAGGGGGGAAGGAGAAAAAAAATAAAACTGTAGATTGATGGCATAGTGAATTTTTTTCAGCCAAAAATAATCCAAATTCAAAGCAAGGAAAAGGTAATGCCTCGATCATCTCAACTAATTCTACATGGGGCTACCCTAGAAGAGTATTTGGAAGTTATAGTTGCATAGAATACAGTATAACCATATTCCCAGTTCTGGGAGCCCCTATGGTGACACACTTCATATCCCTGGTACTGGTTGCCAGTTTGCTTCTGACTCCAATTCAAGGTATTATCTTTTTCAAAGTCCTTTATGGCATGGATCCAGATTAATTGAGGAATCATATCACTTCAATGGGTTTGGCCCACTCCTCCCACATCAACAGAAAGGGCATGTTGCGTACGTATCAGTCAAGGGATTCCAACTGGTGGGTCAAGGAGAAGGACCTTTTCTGCTGTCGCTTTTGCGCACCAGTACGATGTGTCACTAAAGATGAGATCTTCACACACACACTTGGCTTTCAAGATGAATCTGAAAATCTGGTTCTGCCAATTGGCCTGGGGATCCAATGAGGCATTTCAAATTGGAGGTAGTTAGGGGATTAAATGAAGATTCCACCTCCACATATTGTATACTGCTGCTTTCTTGCCTATTTAATGGCAATATTTATTATTTTATTGCTTTTTATTACTGCCATTTAGCTTGTTGTAAGCTGCCTAGAGCTCCTAATATAAATTTAATAAATAAATAAGGAAACTTCCCTTGTAAAAATGTGAATAAGCGACTGCCAGTTAGTGGATAAACAGTTCTGAAATATATAAGCCCATGCTTGATTCAGTATAATGTAACTTATTGAATTTTAACCTCTATGTGATCCTGATAGTTTGTTCAGATAGGAGATCATCACTGTGGTATTGGCATATCTACAGTCGAAGTGCAAAACCAAAAAAACAACGAAGGATTCATTATATAAACAGCTCCTGCTGATTTTAGTTTGTCCAGGGAAAATTTGAAGATTAATTTATAAGCCTACTTGACAGGTGAATAATAAATCTGTGTCTTTAATGCCTATTGCAGGTGATTGGCGACTGTATTGCGTTCGAGGAGAAGTTCCTGTTGAAGGGAACTTACTTGAAGTAGCCTGCCACTGTAGCAGCCTGAGATCTAGGACTTCAATGATAGTTCTCAATATCAACAAAGCCCTTATTTATTTGTGGCATGGCTGCAAAGCCCAGCCACATACCAAGGAAGTAGGAAGAACAGCAGCCAACAAAATAAAAGAACAGTAAGTAGAAGAACTATTGCTCCATAGTTGCTTTTGTAGAACTAATACTTGTCAACTCTAGCAAGAGATGAAAAATGATCATGCACTAGGGCAATATTTAAAATTAAGTTATGTAAGAGATTTCTAAACTGGCTTCAAATGTTTTTCCACTTCACTATACAGATATGACTTCACATGCATGCATAATTAAAATTAAAAATAGCAAAGTCAACAAACCATTCTACGTCATCTTTATTCATTGCCATTGCTCCAAGGAATTCAAGATAGTTAGACGGTATATGAATGTAATGTTCCATTTAGCTTCTCAACAATCCCATAAAATGGATCAGGCTGAATAGTTTAAAGTATTCTCAGCAGTTAAAGGGGGATTTGTGCCTAGATCTTACCAATTGTAGTCCACTGTTAAGTTTTAAAGTTTTTCAGCTCTAGTTGTCTATTACTAATGGTGTGGAGAAGTTGAATTAAGTGAAGCTTTTCTCTATCTGTTTCTTAAAATTGAAGCTCATTTATCCAATGTAATTAATTAGCAATAGATTTTGAATGGATAAAATGTTTTTTTCATACAGTGAATAATTACTTTATAACATTTACTGACTGCCACAAGTTTTGCTATTTAATTACAAATGGGCTAACAACCAATTATATCCAACTTTTGAAGTCTGTCTATTAACATTTAATAGTTGTGCGGATTTTATGGGAGTTCTATATTCAGAGTTAGTACAGGATTATAAAAGAAGAGTGGTATTCACAATATATTAGAGGGCTTTGCAGCAGCATCTGATTGAATGCTTTAGAGAGCTGAATGCTGAACCTTGGGAATGGTTCAGAAGGAATGCATTCTTGTCCTTAAATTGGAAAACTAATACAATGTATGTGGTTAAGTGAGAGCATCATTTGCAAAAAAAAAAGGAGTATATGTCCTTTTATCAAAAGAGATGAGAGATGATGAAGCTTTTCCCTGAGTTCCTCCTTAGATTTCTCTCAAAATGATTGGTTCTTGGTATGAATGATTGCTAGATTACTAATTCTGAATCTAACGGACTTATAATTGCATTGTAGATGTCCGTTGGAAGCAGGATTGCACAGTAGTAGCAAAGTGACAATACATGAATATGATGAAGGAACAGAGCCAATGGGATTCTGGGATGCCTTAGGAAGAAGAGACCGAAAGGCCTATGACTGCATGTTACAAGGTAGGGTTAGGGTTGTTTTCTTGGGGTGTCTTTAAGATGGCCAAGATCTTTTAAATCTCATTAACCTTTTTAAAAACCAGTGTCTGTCAAAAAAGTTAAGAATGGGATCAAAATGTATTGGATCATGTTTTATATAAAATGTTTTAACTGAACCCAAGCAGTATCTTGATTTAAAAATTCCGCATACAAAAATGAATATATTAGAGTAAAATAAGTACATTAGAGAGGAGAACCTATAAAATCTGTAGGTGCAGAAATTTATATACAAAAATAGAGATGAATTTTCACAAGGTTTTCTGGGGTAAAAAAGTGCAAACTAATGTGAATCAGTTGATCTGTTTTATAAAAGAAAGTAAGCCTAAATTGGCTTACTTTCTTTTATAAAACAGATCAACTGATTCACATTAGTTTGCACTTTTATATTATATTACGTTATTTCAAAATCTACTCCTTGCTAGACTATGAAAGTAAGGCAGTCAGATTATGTTTGCAATTATGTTTACCAATCCTATTATTCACTCATTGTCATTATTCATCTTTATAAGATTTGGGCAGAAAAAACACATAGCATCCAAATTGTATGTACTTTTCTAATTTAAACATCTTGTTTTTTATTTTTATAGATCCTGGGAAGTTTAATTTTACACCTCGCCTGTTTATCTTTGGAAGTTCATCAGGAGAATTCTCAGCCACTGAGTATATTTATCCATCAAGAGACCCCTCTGTGGTTAATTCCATGCCCTTCCTTCAGGAAGACCTCTACACAGCTCCCCAGCCAGGTAAGTTAACTTTCCTAGGATACAGCAGGGGTATGCTGTAACTATGGCCTTTTATGACCTGTGGATTTCATACTGGCTCAGGAATTCTGGGAGTTGAAGTCCACAAGTCATAAAAGGGCCATTCTTCCCGATCTCTTTGATGCAGGATTAATAGTGATATGAAATTATATATGTTGAACCAAAGGTGAAATTCAGCCAGTTCTAGCAGGTTCGCTAGAACCGGTAGTAAATTTTCTAAGCAGTTTGGAGATCCGGTTGTTAGAAGAAATCTCCTTTTGGTTTTTTCCACTTTACAGGGTTAATCCTGTAAGGAAGGCAAGAAAGAAACATTCTGGCCTTGTTTCTAGCCTAATCTTTATTACCCTGCTTACAGAAACTGCCCACCCAGTCACATGACCTTCCCAGCCACACCCATCAAGCCACGCCCACAGAACCGGTAGTAAAAAAATGGAAATTCCACCACTGTATTGAACGTCTGAAAATCCTTGTTTCTAGAAAGATGCTTTTGTTTAGATGTGAAAACAGTGAACATATATGTGTAATAGCATGCCAAGTATTATTTTCATTGCCTCTGTATTATACAATCTTTGAAAATTATTTATAATTGTCATCACCAAAACCATATGGAGAATTGAGACTTATAGCATCAGGCAAAATGATAGTTCTCTAAACAAATAAGATTTTTTTCTGAGACATCTGAGGAGAAGCCGCTATTCTACTTGTGGACTTCAAAGCTGGCTGAGGAATTCTGGGAGTTTTAAGTCCACAAGTCTTAAAGTTGCCAAGGTTGGAGACCCCTGGTTTAGATCATCTGAAATCTATATGTATAGTCTTTGGAATGCCTGTGCCCTTTGAAAAATAATATTTATTTAATCTGTACAGTTCTCTTCCTTGTTGACAATCACCACGAAGTATATCTCTGGCAAGGCTGGTGGCCAGTGGAAAACAAAATTGCAGGATCTGCCCGAATCCGGTGGGCTTCAGACAGGAAATGTGCCATGGAGACTGTCCTACAGTACTGTAAAGGTAATAATAAATACAGGTATGTTTGAAATGGTGCTGATGCAGCCCAGGAAGAGAGAAGGATAGGCAGCCAAAAATACTATCATCTAGGTGGATTTTGCTAATGATGCGGAACAGGAAAATACACAATGAAACAATGTGACTATGAAGTAAGTGTGCGGCAGCTTAATCTCCTTAATTCCCAATCTTAATATATTAAGGCTGGGAGTTCTGAGAATAGTATAAGTATATTGGAGAACACAAGACCAGAGGTACAGTATATGCAGCAATGAACCAGGTTTAGATTGCTGTCTGAGCTGGTGTAGAGTGTACTTCTGAAGATTTCTATCACTATGGGTAGTCCTCACCATTCCAATATGTTTTCAGTAATATTCCTAAAACATTGGCAGGAATAGCCCAGAATTCTGGACATTTCTTTCTATGAAAGTTTATCCTAGCATATTCTAGAGCCTTGAACGGTCACGTAAGCATTTCACTGTATATCGTACCATGTATGTCTGTGTATGTGACCAATAAATTTGAATTTTAATTTGAAGACATCTGTACTGAATGTGTTAAACATTTGTCTGTAACAAGAGTATAATAAATTACAGCATTTTATTTATGTACTTAAGTCATGCCATAGAATCACATTTATTACATTTATATTTCATTTTTCTTCCAAGCATTTCAACTCTTCATGTATTTAATTTTCCAAAAGATTAGTTATCTAGATTCTTGAAATTTAGCATATAAAGCATTCTGAAACATGAACATTAATAATAATAGTAATAGTAATAGTAATAATA
>JAEANM010027339.1:0-10561 GCA_017656035.1 Myanophis thanlyinensis | reverse complement strand
TGTGATGTATAGGCAGGCAGGCAGGCAGGCAGATGGACAGACAGACAATATATTTATTGATTGATTTCTATATGGTTTCTACGAGGCCTTCTATTCAAATCTGAATTCTCAATTTCCCAACTCAAGCTGCCTGTGCCCACTACTTAGAGTGGATTACATGTATGTATAATGGTCTTTCAGCCCCACATTCTCTAGTTCTTTATTCTGAAATCCATTCTTGATTATGAGTAGCATGCCATTATGTGAAATGTAATTTTTGTGTCTCTCTCTGTGTGTGTGGGAAAGTACTCGTAAGAATAATTTAATTCTTATCAGGAATCTACTTACAAGTACTTCACCTGCAAGAGTCATAATTTATGCATGTGAGAGCCATTCATCTAAAATGTGGTCTGTATTCACAACATGCAGGGATTGGATTGTCAGTTAGGGAAATAGAACACAAATTGGCTCAAAGCCATCTCTTTCCAAATACCTAGGTACTCAAACTCCCATAGTTTCAAAAGATCTAACTGAATAATTTTGCAGGCAGTCATAAATGATTCCTGCTGAATATAACAACAATAAATAATGCAGTTGGAGAACATCAAGCAAGGAGAAGTTTAAAAATAATAATAATACTCAGCATATTTTATGGCTAGGTCTGTAACTAAGAGTCTCTGGCCAAAAGGCCTGGAAAAAATGGACAAAGTTGACAGGGCACTTTCTTTTCACTACTACTTGGTTCAGTTGTGTGGTTTTGAATTTATTGACTTTTTCCATCTCTGTTTTTTTCATTTACCTGTCTGGTTCCTAAGTAATACAAGTAAATGCTAGTTGGTATGTGTAGATTTAGAGTTCTTGTGACTTAGGTAAGCTTCTTATATCCTAAGTTCTCCCTTTGTTGTGGGGTTTGAACAGTGGTGGAAATCAAATTATTTTACTACCGGTTCCGTGGGCGTGGCTTGGTGGGTGTGGCTGGGGGAGTTCATGTGACTCGGTGGGCAGTTTCTGCAAGCAGGGCAATAAAGATTCAGCTAGAAACAACACCAGAATGTTTCTTTCCTGCTTTCCTTACAGGATTAACCCTGTAAAGTGGAAAAAGACAAAATACAAAACAAAAGGAGATTTCTTCTAACAGCTGCTTAGAAAATTTGTTCTGGTGAACCAACTAGAACCAGCTGAATTTCACCTCTGGGTTTGAAATTAAAACCTATAATTGTTTTTCCAGTGTTGGGTTTGGACTAGAACCACACCTACCTACAATGAGCCTGGTGATCCTGTCTAAGTTGGGGAGAAGGGAAGGCTGGGGACCCCTTTTCAATCAAACATGTGGTAGATGCTTAGCTGCTTACCTCAGGTGGAAGAGGTGGAACAGGTACCCTACAATGCTGGTAAAGGAAGTAGGAATTCACAGATGGCTGCCTGGATTCTGGTAGATTTATGATATACATTAGTGACTGGACCATTACTAAGAAGTGCGGTGGCACAGCGGTTAGAACGTAGACTTGCAGGTTGACTCTGCTCACTGTTAGGAGTTTGATCCTGACTGGCTCAAGATTGACTCAGCCTTCCATCCTTCCGAGGTTGGTAAAATGAGAACCCAGATTGTTGGGGGGGCCATACGCTGACTTTGTAAACCTCCTGGTGCTATAAAGACTATGAAGTGGTATATAAGTCTAAATACTATTGCTGTTGCTACTACAGTGAAGCGCTTCTTGTCCTCCTCCTTCTCTTTTTTCCTTCTTCTCTTCTTTCCTCCTCTTTCTCCTCCTCCTCATTTTTTAACATGTCTCTAGGAGAAGGGCATCCATAGCTGCAGAGGTGATTGGTGGGAGGCACCATGTTATACAAGCTTCCTGCATCCGTTTTTATCGGCAAACTCTATCAAGTGTAGAAGTCCTTTAATTTTTCCAGCAATTCCTAAAGCCACATTTTAGCGAAACACTAATTAAATTAGCAGTTAATCTGCCATAGAATAGAATGATGGAAAACTACCTGAACGCTGCGTTTGGCTGAGTGTTGCAATTTTGTCTAATGAGAAGTATATCTCCGAGATGTGATATCCGGTTGGGCTTGCAACAGACTTTCTGAAAAAGGGAATCAATTTCTGGAGGCGAAGAAAGTGGCTAGCAATTAGGATTTGTGGGGGAGGGGGGCATAGTTGCTAAAAACAAGGATAAATCCGCCTGCTTGCAATAAGCTGATTCCAGCAATATTTCATCAGCTGCCACTCCAGGTATTTTAAATAGCTTTTAATTAGTAGCATGCATGCAAATGAATGTAGGCATCAAATGAGAGAGGTGTGTCCTCCATGTATCCACTTGACTTCTGTCAGGACCAGCCACAGCTTTTCTTACAATAGTGGTGAATATCTCTAGCTCGGGTGGAGGATGAGGGTGGAAGTTCATTTTCCGATGTTGTGGGTTGGTTCAGGAATGTTTCATTACCAGGCGAGGTAACATCTTCAGCAGAATTCAGGGAATGTCAGTGTCAGTGTTCTTCTGCTTATAAGAGCTTCGTGTGGTCAGTAGGTCTTGTGATGGATCACGTCAGATGAGGGTCCTGTGATAGATCCTGTGATGGGACAAGTGTGGGTCACGTCAGGTAAGGGTCTTTTGATGGGTCTTGAGATGGGGAGGTCACATCAGGTGAGGGTCATTGGGAAGTTAAGTATTAGTTGGGAGGGATTGTGGGTTGGTTGAAGGTTGGGGCTGTCACTGGTTAGCTGTATGGTTGACTTGAATTGTCAGGCTGGTTGTATCTCAATGTGTCTCTTGATGGAATTGCTTATGGCAGTGATGGTCAACCTTTTCGGCACCGAGTGCCAAAAATGCATGTGCACATGGACTAATGTGTATGTGTGTGCACAGTCTGAGTGCTCATGCCCAAACTGCACTCGTGCGCTCACACATGCGCATGTGCAGTTGCTCGTGCATATGCAGCAGACACCCAAACACCAACTGGGGCTCCAAGGGTTATTTCTTTTCTTTCAACTGAAGGAGAACATTTGAAAAATAAGAATAAACAACAGCAATAATGAGCACCATTCCAACATTTGAGGGGCTCCTAAAAAGATGGGGGGGGGGGGGTCAAGTTATTTTCCAAAACACCAATAGGCAAGACAAGAAACAATGGATGGAAACTAACCAAGGAAAGAAACATCCTAGAACTATGGAGACATTTCCTAATGGTCAAAGCAATTAACCAGTGGAAGAACTTATTTTCTGACGTTGTGGGTGCTCCATCACTGAAGGCTTTCAAAAAAAGATAGGACAACAATTTGTCTGGAATGGTCTAGCGTCTCCTGCTTGAGCAGGGGGTTGGACTGAGAGACCTCCAAGCCAGTGGTGGACTTCAATTTTTTTACTACCGGTTCTGTGGGTGTGGCTTGGTGGGTGTGGCTGGGGAGGGAATCATGTGACTGGATGGGCAGTTTCTGTAAGCAGGGCAATAAAGATGAGGCTAGAAACAACACCAGAATGTTTCTTTTCTGCCTTCCTTACAGGATTAACCCTATAAAGTGGAAAAAAACAAAAGGAGATTTCTTCTAATAACCGGTTCTCCCAACTGCTTAGGAAACTTACTATCGGTTCTAGTGAACTGTCTAGAACTGGCTGAATTTCACCTCTGCTCCAAGGTCCATTCCAACTCTATCATTCTATGTCATATGATTTGCCAAAAATATGACTCCTTCCTGATGGCTGAAATTGCCACCCAACCTACGCAGTCGGTGCTAACAGAATGGGCAGATTTCCAGAGATCTTCATAAGAAAGGCGGCTGAGCATATCCGCTGTGGATTAACCTTTGTCTTTTGCAAACTCTGAGATTTTAAAAGAAATCTTAGGGGTGGTTTTTCTTTTTGCAAACCTGAGCTTGGAAAAGGACAACCTCAGCACCTGGCATGCACTGTAGCAGGCAGGGCAGTTCATTCGAGATGAATGATTCTTCAAGAGCACCATCTTGAACTTGCTATTGCTCTCCAAGGCCTTGTTTCTGGAGTTTGTTGCAATGAATTTCAGCCGGAAGCAGTTTCTATTAATCTGTCATAGAAAGAACTGGAAAAGCACAGGCAAACTATTATGGTTCCAAAACGAGGAATCCTGTACATTTTTACAAGCACTACTAAAGGTTCATTTTTCTGGGTTACATTAGTCATAACCTTCTGCCTTATGGAAAGCTGATGCTGCACATTGGGGCTGCAGGAAGCAGAATTTGCCATAATGTTATTTCTAGGCCAGGGGCTTAAAATCATGGGTGCGAGGAGCAATTCGTCATTAAGCAGATACTTGCCTGTTCTTTTATAGTCAGGAATTGAGGATGGTACAGTTTTTTCCTTCTTCTTCTTTACTAGAAGGCTCTACGAGTTTGATAGGTTTAGATATTACATGGTTAAACCCAGAGGTGAGATACAACCAGTTCGCGCCTATTTGCTAGAACCAGTTGTTAACTTTCTACACAGTTTAGAGAACTGCTGGTTCAGCTGCTCATTAGGGCAGAGAACCGGTTGTTAAATTATTTGAGTCCCACCACTGGTTAAATCTTACATCCTTGGACTACAGCACTGGCTTCTGTTAAGGTAGCTGCATTCAGTGGTGAAATCTGACCGGTTTTGCTACCTGCTTGGTGTATGCGCGCATGCGCACCAAACGCACTGCAGCGCGGCTCTTTAAATTTCTTTTAGAGGCTCCAGAGGCACCGGGGATCATCAGGAAGGTTCCATAGATGCTCTAAACAACTGATTCAGATAAGTAAAAAAGGAACAAAGCTTGTATAAGGAAAAATAAGGGCAGGGGCAGGTGGGAGGGGCCAATTTCAAATACTATCGGTTCGGGGGATGTGGTGCAATCCAGCTGAATTTCACCACTGGCTACATTGAAGGTATTGGCTGTACTGAGGTTCTCCATCATCCAGGTCATGGTTGTCCCAAAGGTGCTTTTCAAAAGGCAACTGGACTTTCTTGGTGTTTTCCTCGAAAATATTTCTCTTGTCATCTAAGATAGCGGTCACCAACCAGTGGTCTATGGACTACTGGTGGTCCATGAGAAAATTTTGGTGGTCCTCAGAAAAATGATTTGCATTTTTTATATTGCACTAAATCAGGGGTCGGTCATTAGGCAGATCATATTAGTGGTCCGCGGGATTTAAAATTATGAATTTAGTGGTCCCTGAGATCCAAAAGGTTGGGGACCCCTGATCTAAGGACCTTCTTGAGTTCTGATTGAATGGTGGGGGTTGGAAAGGTTTATATTCTTTGAAGTCATTTGGTCATTAGCACCGTTGGGACTCTTGCCTGTGATATAGGAAACCCTGAGAAACTTGGGTCCAAGATACCCAGCAGATAGTTGAAGTTCATCCATTAAAGAGGTCCATCTGGTGGGACCAAGAAGAACCTTCGCTATGGTAGTTCCCTCCCTCTGGAATATCATTTCCTTGGAAGTAAGACTTTATAATGTGCTCATAGTGTATCATTTCTTCTCACAGTATTATAATTCCTTCACATAGCCCAAAGACATGATTTTTCCATTCATTTAATGTTCAACTATTTGTGATGACTCCCCTGGATGCTTCCTCAGATACCTCTCCATATATTAGCTTGGATGAGGAGGAACTAATTCTGAGCAGGTCTGGAGGGGAGTTGGTCAATGGCTCCAAGCAGCTATCTGAGAGGGATTTGGATGAAGCCCAGCTGCAGCAGAAGTAGCAAAAGTCAGAGAATTACTCACAAGGAGGCAGATTCACCCTTCTTGATGGGCTGCACCAAAAGCTGGCTCCTGCCTTTTCTCTGCTCAACATGTTCTTGGATGAAGCGAAGCTTCTTGCTTTCCCCACCTGAAGCTTTGGGGCTGCCCTGCTGCAGCTGTGCTTCATCCAAATCCCTCTCAGATGGCTGCTCAGAGCCATTGACTAACTCCCTTCCAGATGTGCCAGGAACTGGTTCATCCTCCTCAGAGCTGACATCTGGACAGGTATCTGGGGAAGCATCCGGGTGAGTCATCACACTTTTTCATCTAATTCACTACCTTATGAACATGTCCACAAGTTCTTTCTTTGTCCAGAGTGGGATTCCAACAATTGGGTGTGTTTACTCTAATGAAAAGAAGGACTAGAGGCAACATGATAAACAGTGTCCCAATATTTCTGGACCTGCCACAAAGAAGAGGACGGGTATATATGTGTGTGTCAACCTATTCTCTAAAGAACCCGATTGCAGGATACAAAATAATGGATGGAAACTTATCAAGGAGAAATCCAGCCTTGAAATAAGGAGACATTTCTTGAAAGAGAGAACAATCAACTGCTGGGATGACTTGCCTGCAGAAGTCGTGGATGCTCCATCACTGGAGGTTTTCAAGAAGAGATTGGACAGACATTTGTCCGTAATGGCATAGGGCAAGGGGTGTGTGTCAAACTCAAGGCCCGTGGGCCGACCTGAATATAGCAAAGGACCAGCTTTCAGTGCCTCTGACAGCCAAAATGGGGCATGGAGAGCCATGTGTGGCCCCCCTATGCTCTGTTTTCAGCCTGGATGGCTCCTGCAGCATTCTGCCAGCCAAAATGGGGTGTGGGGGTCCCAGCAGGGTGCTGCAGGAGACATCCATCCCATCTCCCCCCCCCTCGGTCATCCCACAGTGGAGAATTACAATGCTGATCCAGCCCTTGAAGAAATGCAATTTGACACTCCTGATATAGGGTTTCTGCTCAAGCAGGGGGTTGGACTAGAAGATCTCCACGGTCCCTTCCAATTCTGTTATTCTCTATTGCATTAAGCAGGTTTCTTCACTGCCTCTCCATTCTACTGTGATTACTTCCCCTGCTCTCAGTACAACCACCTTCAGTTCCCCATTCCCTTTCCAGAAGTCCTCTCTATTCCTGTATTTCTAAACCTGGGCAGAAGAATGAATAGGTTGAACAGTAAAGTAAGATACAACGTGGGAGCATTATAAATAAAATAAAAAGGAGGACACGAGAATTATAGACACAAGGAAAAGAAAGATGAACTGTATTTGGGGAAAGAAAGTTTGAAGAAAGATTAGAAGGTTGGCTGCTTGAGTCAATCGGCGAGTGAATTTTTAACACCAACACTACACTAACTGTAGATAACACAAGCTAGGTAGGGAAACTGCAATGATTAATAATAGTCATAAAATAAACAGAACACCTGGAGGAATGAAAATTTAAAAAGTCAGTGGGAAGGAGAACGGAAGGCAGTTCTTATGTACCAAAAACAGATTAGCCTATCAATATAAGAGCATAATAAGACATTACGGTTTACAAGTCCACAAATACGTCTCCTTAGAAACAAGAGCTAATGAATCTCAAATGTATTAAAAAGGAAACCAAAAGCTGAATAAATACACATGTATAATAGCTGAAAAAAAAATCCTTGATTTACTATGATGTTATTCTTGGAAAAAGACATAAGAGGAGGTAACAAAGAACCTTTCCCCACTGGTTACTCACATTGGATTTTAATTCTCATAATCCTCAGCCAATACATCTAGGATCATTGATTGATTGATTGATTGATTGATTGAATATGTACTGTCAAGTCACTGTTGGCTCTTAGTATAATATAGTTATTATAGTTATTATAGTTATAGTTATTGGATTTTAATTCTCATAATCCTCAGCCAATACATCTAGGTTCATTGATTGATTGATCGATGGATTGATTATGTACTGTCAAGTCACTGTTGGCTCTTAGTATAATATAGTTATTATAGTTATATAGTTATAGTTATTGGATTTTAATTCTCATAATCCTCAGCCAATATATCCAGGATCATTGATTGATTGATGGATAGATTATAAACCTTCAAGTTACTGTTGGCTCTTAATATAATATAGTTATAATAATATAAATCTAATTTGTCCATGATGATCTCTTTCTAACCTGCCCCTTCAGATCTAAGGTTATTTTGACTGACAAATTGAGAAGACACCAGTTTTGGGAGTGTAGCTAGCCTCAGCAAGATTCATCTTAAGCCACAGATCAGAAAATTAAAAAAAAAAAATCTTTGAATAACCCTTTAATCTCTTACATTGGGGTGGAGTTGGGCTGACTGAACGGAGCTTGAGAATTTTCTGGTTGGATGTCCTTCCTGATGCCTACACTGAGTTCGCAGCACAAAATTACTCATTGCACCCAGAGAAATATCTGCCACCACCTAGGATCGAACTCACAGCCTCCTGATCATGAGGTGAGAGCTCCACCTCTAAGTCACCGCACCTCTGAGAAAATAAAAGAAAGTATTGAAACTTGAAAAAGACGGCAGGAAAAAAAACACAAATTGGCACAGTGCAACAAGGGGTATTTTTATCCCTACAACAAGAAAAACAGTAGCATCCGTGTTGCTTCTATGAAAGGCAATTTCAAAACAACTACACCTTTATTTCTAGGAAGTAAATTTATCATATAAGCCTATACCCAGAAAAAGACTAGCTTGTGACACTAGGGACAGAGTTGAAATTTATTTTATAATTTAAGAATGTGGGAGACAGACACTGTAGATCACTGGTGGTGAAGCTATGGCACATGTGCCCAAGGTGGCACTCAAGGCCCTCGCTGTGGGCATGCACACTCTCCCCCCAGCTCAGCTCCCCCATGTTTCTCCGTGGAGTATCTTGCCATCATTTGCAGGGAAACAGAAGGTTTCCCTGCAAATGATGAAACAGAAGCTCATGAAAGATAAAGATCTCACCTCTTGCAGAGCTGTCAGTGTTGTAATGCTCCACGTCTCCCGCTGGCCAGATGGTCTTTGGGTCTCTGCCGTGTGCACACCTTGTGGTTTGGGCACTCGGTCCCTAAAGGGTTCACCATCACTACTGTGGATCAGAGGTGAAATTCAGACGGTTCAAGCCAGTTTGCTAGAACCAGTAGTAAATTTTCTAAGCAGTTCGGAGAACCGGTTGTTAGAAGAAATCTCTTTTTGTTTTCCCCCCCCACTTTACAGGGTTAATCCTGTAAGGAAGGCAGGAAAGAAACATCCTGGTGTTGTTTCTAGCCTAATCTTGATTGCACTGCTTGTGGAAATTGCTCACTCAGTCACATGACCCACCAAGCCACGCCCACCAAGCCACACCCACTGAACGGTAGTAAAAAAAAATGAATTCCACTATTGCCATAGATCCTTATCCTGAGTCGATGTATTCTTTGCATCTTGTTATTCCAGGAAGTCGAGGAAATACACAGATCCCTTCCAAGGTCTGTTATTTTGTAATTCTATTATTCTGCATGTGATGAAGACTCTTTTCAAGCCCTACCTGAACTAGGCTCTTCTAGATAGAGTGGACCCATTTTCTTCAGCAAAGTAAAACTATTTGGCCCCTCTGCTCATTTCTCTAGAGGCAGCTGGCCATGGTGCTTTGCAAGGTGACTTCAGAGAAACACCCTTGCTGAAATGAAGTTCTCTTTCAAGATCTTGAAGAGGCCCAGTGCTCATTTCTCATTCTTTGCATTTCAAGACTTGTGTCATTTGATTGATGGCTCTGAGACTTTCTCCTTCTGGCCAATTCCAGGTAACAGGAAACACGTCCAGTGGCTTCAGGGAGCTGATGGTGAGGTCTGGGTTTGGATCATGGGAGAAGGCCCTGGAGACAAGTCCTATGAGCAGATTTCAGAGGAACGACTTGCAGAACAAGCCAGACAGCAGGCCCAGAAGGAAGCAGAAGAACTATGGTGAGTATCTGCAAAGAAATCACTTCTGGAATACTGCTGTCAACAATACTATTGAATGAGAATTCTTTTGGAGTTCTGTTGCATGATGTTGTCTTTGAAATGTATACTCATCTTGCTTGGGCTCAGAAACTAAGCTGGGGCATACAATCATACATATGAAGAATGGTTGCAGCAACCGGGCATGTCTAGTGAAGAGAAGGATCAGGGGAGACATGATAGCAGTCTTCCAATATTTGAGGGACTGTCACAGAGAGGAGAGGGTCAAGGTATTTTCCAAAGCACCCGAAGGCCAGACAAGAAAGAATGGATGGAAACTGATCCAGGAGAGATTCAACCTGGAAATAAGGAGAATCTTCCTGACAGGGAGAACTATCAACCAGTGGAACAGAAGTTGCCTTTGGAAGTTGTGGGAGCTTCATCACTGGAAGCTTTCAAGAAGAGACTGGACTGCCCTCTGTCAGAATCGGTGTAGATCTTCTGCTTAGGTGGGGAGTTGGACTAGATGACCTACAAGATCCCTTCCAACTCTGTTATTCTGTATTCTCTGGTTAGCATCTGGGTGGAAACCATCAGAGAATCTCAGGGCTGTAGTTTAGACTGGAAAATTGAAAGAATCTCCCAAAAGGAGACAATGACAAGCTATCTGTGAACATGGACATGTCCATGAAGTCACAAGGAATCCCACTTGATAGAAAGTTTAAATTTATTTTGAATGCCTCAAAACTCTTCAGAACTTCTAGTCTCTCTCTTACATTATCTCTCTTAAGTCTCTATCTTAAATCTGAAATGATATAAGAATAACAAGTCATACTGTTTGTATACTTTATATATTATAAAATAATGCTGTGTTAGATTTACCAAAATTAGTTTAATTAGTTTTATTGAAATCAGTCTCTCTCTCT
>JAEANM010027338.1:0-10561 GCA_017656035.1 Myanophis thanlyinensis | reverse complement strand
GTCACTTTCTGCGCTCCCCATTGGCTGGGCGGCTCAGCCAATGGGAAACGTCCCTCCAACAGCCAATCAGCTGTCGGGTCCAAGTTCTTGCTGGCGGACCGGAGTGGAAGCTCCGGTCGTGCCTGCGCGGTACATTACACTTTCGTGTCACACCCTGGGTCATAACAGCAGGGGATGTGATATAGTTTGTTGGCAAGTATAGAAAACACGGCAGTGACCAAGGGATGGAAAGGATCAATTGATATTCCAATATCTACGAACAACAGTACTAAATTGATCAAACAATAGGGTTTACTTCATAGTTAATAACATAATGCTCAAAAGTGCTTCATCACTGGAGATTTTTAAGAAAAGACTGGATGGACACTTGTCTGAAATGGTATAGGGTCTCTTCCTTGAGCAAGGAGCTGGACTAGAAGACCTCTAAAGTCCCTTCCAGCTCTATTCTGATCACATTGCTAACATCCAAGCAGTAATGCAAAAGACAAAGGAGCTACCCCCAAAATATCTTGCTTTGCTTTACTGATTATACCAGTGTTACTCAACTTTGGCGACTTTAAGATGTTTGGACTTCAACTCCCAGAATTCCCCAGCCAGTATTGCAAAGTCCAAACATCTTAAAGTCGCCAAGATTGAGAAACACTGGATTATACTAACCTTCGTAACTGTGTGGACTACAACAAATATGAGTGTTTGTGTCACTTGTGCCACTTGTGCCACATATACAACATATATGATGACTAGCAACAACAATTATAGTCTAGCCACTAAATACCTCTGATGAAATGAATTACAGTTTATGAAAATTGATGCCTTTAAAATGGATACCTTTTTGGACCAAATTTATTGGTTAAAAAAGCTGCTGCCCAACTCCTTTGATCCTTTGCCAAGAGAGACTAAGAATATGGAGAAATTAAACATTTCAAACTTAGAGAGGAGAGTAGCAGGGTTGTATAACACCCATTTTACTAATTTAACACATGCAGAATATAGTATCATGAAAAAGGCTGAACTACGAGCCATTGAAGTTAAAACTGCTGGAAGATTCTAACAGATTAACAGAGTTGGAAGGGATCTTGTAAATCATCTAGTACAACCCCCACCCACCCAAGCAGGAGACCCCACACCATTTCTGACAAGTGACAGTCCAATCTCTTCTTGAAAGCCTCCAGAGATGAAGCTCCCACAATTTCCAAAGGTAAGCTGTTCCATTGGTTGATTGTTCTCACTGTCAGAACATTTCTTCTTATTTTTAGGTTCTGTGTCTAGGAGACACAGCAGCAACCTTAGAAATGCTATGGTGCCATTTTAACAGCTAAAAGCAAGGAAGACCCAAGAAATCTCTCACTGAAGGTAAAGAAAGAGTACAAAAGACAGTTGGCTGGTTAATCTACTGTGTTCTATTATGTCAATTGAAAACATCAACTGAGTACAGTCAATAGGAATTACGTAGCAGAGACTATTTTTCCTTAGCTTCAAAAATTGACAGGAATGGCAACTGCAACTATGAAATAAAAACACACTTACTACTTGGGATACTATGAAAATTGTAGTCAAGTGCACTGCAGAGACATTGTACCTACCAAAAAGGCATGCATTATCAAGACTATTGTTTTTTTTTATTTATTGTAATATAAGGCTGGAAAGCTGGATCAATAGAAAAAGTGCATGAAAAAGAATTAGTGCCGGTTTTAGTCTGAGAGAGTGACACTGATTAGCCTAACTGGCTTTCAAGCCTAAGGCAGGACTAGAATTCACAGTCTCCTGGTTTCTACGATTTTGTGGGGCTAGGAAAATTTTTGAGACTATCTTAGATGGATAAGAGCAAATAATCAATGCCTGATTTGTTTTTACAGTGTCCAGAGGGTTTTTTTTTACTTTGTTGTACACCGATTGGGAAGGTTAATAGGTACAGTAAATAGATAAATACCAAATTAAGTAGACTGCTTATTGGAAGCACTAAGAATGAAGCTAAAGCTTAGATACTTAGGACACAGAAAACAAAGGCATTGGAGAAGATTCTATTGCTTGGAAAAATGTAAGGCAACTGAAGAAGAATCCACCAGAAAGGCTGATGACCCAAGCAGGAGCTTAGGAGAATTTAGTTAAACAGTTACTGACTGGGTGAAGTTATGTCACAAAAAATGAGAAGTAGCTGAATGAATGAGCAATGACTTAAACAAACTTGGGTTTTGGGCTGAGCTGGCAATTTGAGGAGTGGAAGTGGAATGGCCTTTTCCAGCAGGCTGCTGAAAGACCAATGTGCAGCTCGGGTTTAATCTGATAGATCTCAGAAAGCAGAGGTTTCCTCAGAATGATGGCTTTTGAGTTGGAAACTGAAACTGCTTTATACTAAATCAGCTCACCAAGAGTCTAAACCAACTTCCCGCCTTTTTACTGCATCTGTATTCAGGCTGCAATTTATTTATTTATTTTATTTATTTATCACATTTATATACCGCCCCATCTCCACAAGGACTCAGGGCGGTTCACAGCAGATAAAAACACAGTATACAATTCTAAAAGCCAATTTAAAAACATTAAACTTGCTGTTAATTAAAAATATTAAGTTAATAAAATAAATAAATCTAAAAATATAAAGACTGCAGCTCATTTTACTAGTACAACTGAACCTAATTTCAATTCTCTCATTCCCCTTCCTCATCTTCTGCTCTTCTTTTACTTTTGTTTTGTTTGTTTTTTTGCTTGATAAATTCTAGAGAATTCAAACAGATTCTGTCACCACTGAGTTGATTTAAGACAAGAATTTTCTAATCTGACAATATCAATACATATATTTTCTTAGATAGATGGGCATATCCTTCTAGACTCTTAACAATTTTCCCTTTAGTAAAAGCTAGTCAGAGTAGGAAAGTATTTGCTTGCCAGCTGCCCAGACTACACAGCTTATTGTGTTTCCATATTTGCTGACCTTGAAGATAACAAATAGGTGTAAAGGACATTCCGTTCCTTTCCACTGCTATCGTTATGGTTCTTTGTTATATTGCAGGAGAAGCATTAACATTATAATGTGAGAAGAGTGGAACTGGTAAAAGAGATGCCCAAACCTCCTGGATGTATTAAAACATTGCCTATTAAAGCTTTGGCTTATATTTGGTGTCTTGTATAAAGGACAAGATTTTAACCCCATCCAGGCCATAACTATGCATATGATATCCACTATTAGAGATCACTTGTAAGCAGCTCTTTCCATCTTCTAGTACTGCTATGTAAGTAAAGAAAATACAGAGTGTAGTAGGAAGCTTTCCAGCACACAAAATGTTTCCACATGAATTGCAGCTAGCTAAACTATATGCATGCAAGAAGAAAAATAGGGAGCACCTTGGTGGGATGGTAACAGCACTCTATGTGCATACAGCATTTAGTCATGCCAGCCACATGACCATGGAATCATCATCAGACAGTGCTGGTTCTTCAGCTTAGAAACAGAGATGATCATCACCCTCTAGAGTCAGGAACTACTAGCACATATGTGCAAGGGGAACCTTTACCTTTTAAACAGTATGAAATTTTACTTATGTCTTGACCATATTTAGAGGAGTAGAAATGCTATTCATCAATGCTTGCTAATTTGAATTTATACATGAAGGTTTTACCTGAAGAGATTAATTCATGGCTCTGTTCCAAATTCTAGTGATGCAAATGAAGCACTGGTGAAATGCAGCCTGGTCACACCAGTTCAGCTGATCTGGTAGCAGCAATGATTTTTGGCCCCACCCACCTACCCCTGATGACTTTTGGGTCCTCCCACCCACCCCTGCTCTTTCCTGTCTTATATCCCCTTCAATTTTTTTTCTTTTTTTACTCACCTCCGCAGCCTTCCCAATCACCCAGGCAGCCTCTGTTAAGCAAAAACAAGCAGTTTGGAAGCCACACGGTAACGCGGTTGGCATGTGTGCGCACCAAACTGGTAGAAAGGCTGGATTCCACCACTGAAATGAAGTAATATCTTTTGCAACATTAAAAAGTAGAGGCTCAGCCAAAAGAATGCAAACATAGTGGGAGCAGGTTACCATGCTTTCCTCCAGCACCTCACCATGGCTCATGAAGTGCAATTCCTGACACTTCCTTGTTGCATATTTTCACAAACCTAGCACCGGTCAAGCTGTTCTGCCTGTTCATATAAGGGGCCAGGATAATGTTGGGAAAAGATTATAAACTAACAAGTACAAATCACCATTGCTGGAATGGAAGCATCAAGGTTGCTCAGAAAGAGCAGCCAGTAGTTCCTGATGACGGTAATCATTTATAGTACATTAATGCACACCTTCTATTCCAGAGTTAAAGTCAAAGTTTTTAAATAAGATAGAATAAAATGGACCTTGGAAAAATCTATTTAGGAACAATATAAATAGGATTTGTGCATGCCCAAATTTTGGCTTGATCATATTTCCATGATGGCCTTAGCCGCTCCCTCACAAAACGGTGCATGATTCCCTTAGTAACTACCCATATGATAATAACCTCAAGTCTGAAGTGAACCTAGCAGAATCCATCTTTTCCTGCCTCATAGTTGCCATGAACTTTGAAAAGGGGAAGAGAGGGGTGAAGTAGATAGACTAACTACCAGTCGAAACAAAACATTTTCTTGTGGGAACCAAGGTCATCCCAACAAGTGGCCAGTGAAAGAGGAGAGGAGTGACCAAGCAGCCTCCCAGCTACTTTCATTGGACAATGAGACACCTGGTAGGGGGGATTATTTGTTCTTTTAATTAGGGGAAAACTCCAGGAACTTTTAGAGTTGGTTTTCACTAGCTTTGCCAATATGATGCATCCAATAAACATGTTCTTTGAGAAATCTATGTGCCTCAGAGTTCTGCTTTTGGCAAATGCATTATTCGAAACACTGAAACTCACTTTATGCAAAAAGGATTACAGATTGCAGATCTGGCTGTTAGCCATATCAAGATAGATCATAATGATTCCACTTTGAAAACAGAAAATTTTGTGATCTATCAAAGATCATTCAGTCAGTCAGTCAATTAGTCAGGCAGGCATTTATTCATTCTTCTACTCTTGTTTCATTCAAGAGCTTAAGATAGGGTATATTATGTTCCTGCCTCCCATTATTTTGCCTTATCAAACTCCTTAAGAGGTAGTTTAGCTTGACAGATAGTGACCATCTCAAAAATCTCAAAACTGGGGCACTGGGACTGAAATTAGATTTGAATTTGGGCCTCTCCAGTGCAGCCTTGCGCATTAGCCACTATATCACACTGGTTCACTTATTTCTGATTGGGGTGAGCAGCGCAGGGTGTACTTATATGAGCCACTTATGAGACTAAATATAAATCCTTTATTACATTTTTTCAAATACAACTTACTTATCAAAGAGAGTTTTATTTTTATAAATTTTCAAAAATAAAATTTGTATAATCAGCTATTGAAAATTACCATGGAAATTGGTTACTAAACCACATGTAGAGAAGAATAATGGCCAGCTGGCATTACATACATAATACAACAACACTGTTAGACAACTTTCATTAATCAAAAAGTACAAAAAATCCTGATTAACCAAGGTTTTTCCCCCAATGTGCTTACTTGATGTGATTATATAAAAGCTATGGGAGTCAGGACAAGGGAGATAAAATTTGGATAAACATCAATCAAATCCCAAATGATATTTTTGTTTTATATTTTATTAAGCATCATGGACAAATACAAAAAAACTAGAAAAACTAAGTGTTCACTAAGTAAACAAAAAACCAACACTAGCCCAAGTTCTTCCCCAACCTCGTCCGAGTCTGCCAGCAGCTGGCAAGCCACAACACCTATATCTTAAGCAAGGAACTACAAATGAGAAAGCCACACATACATACACACAACCCTGGCAATGCTGTATATTGTATATAACTGTATATAAATAGTGAGGAAACTCATATTTCCTAGCAATGATCGATCATGTGATCTTGTTCTTTCTTCATCACCTAGCTACTAATTTCTGTCCACATCCAATCTTCTGTGGGAAAAATGCTTGAAGTTTTGATATGTAGCCTCCTAGAATCTGCTTCTTCTGTAGCTTTTATGCTTTTGTACTTAAAATGTCTTCTGCTTTTTAGAATTCCCTTTATGTTCTTTTTCTGAACCTTATCAACAGCCACATTTAGAAACAGCCCATTCACAGAACAGGGAAGTACTTGGTTTTTACGATTATATAAATGTTAGACTTCATTTTGTTTCACAGTATGAAAAATCAAGGGACCATTGAACAGTCTTTTTAGTGGACATGGCCACCCTGAAAAGATACAAATGTTTCTCATTGAATTGTTTCTTACTGGGACTAGCAGTCACAGATGTTGCACAGATGATCAGAGTGTCTTCTACTTGGGAGGCACTTGCTTCTACAAACACCAGATGCTTCTAAATTTTTAAATCTTACAACAAGGTCAATATTTTATAAATACAACCATGGGATTTTTCCAGTCAATTGTATCATTTTCCCCTCATGCTTTTCATTTTTATGCTAAAGGGTGTGATCTTCATAGTTGTGTTAATGTGCTTTCCTCTAGTCTGTGGGGCATAGAAATATGATGGCATAGTTTATGTTGCCTCGTTTTGAATTTCTATGCTACCTCTGCATATATACCAGCATCTAGTACTGTCCTCATAGATATAATGTGAAACTTAAGGAAAGTGATTAAATAGAATATCTGGCATTACTAATGAATAGAATAGAATAGAATCGAATAGAATAGAATAGAATAGAATAGAATAGAATTCTTAATTGGCCAAGTGTGTTTGGACACACAAGGAATTTGTCTTTGGTGTATATGCTCTCAGTACATAAAAAGAAAGGTACATTCAAGAATCATAAGATACAATACTTAGTGATAGCCATAGGGTAAAAATAAGCAATCAAATCATATTAAGAAACAATAATCAATGTAAATCATAAGAATACAAGCAACAAAGTTACAGTCATTAGTTGGATGAATAGGTGATAGGGATGATGATGAGAACAATAGTAATGTAGACAGTGAATAGTTTGACAGTGTTGAGGGAATTATTTGTTTAGCAGAGTGATGGCGTTTGAGGAAAAAACTGTTCTTGTGTCTAGTTGTTCTGATATGCAGGCTTTATAGCAGTGGTGGCAAACTTTTTACTTACCGAGTGCCAAAAAGTACACACTTTGCGCGTGCAATCCGCACTTGCGTGTAGCTCCTCCATATGCACTGTATGTGCAACTGCACCATCTGTGCAGGCATGCAGCTTTGGCACATGCAATGCACACATTCTGCACGCAGGCACTCATGCACACATGAGCAATCGCATGTGCATGCACTGGAGAGCTCCAAAGACCAGATGGATTTCCTGCTGCAATCGCACATATGCACAGCGGAGACCTGAAGACCAGCTGGGTCTCCGCAATCACGTATGCATGCATGTGCAATCGCATGTGCATTCTCAGCTGGAGGTAAGTTGGCCAACAGCTTGTGTGCCCAGCAAGATGGCTCTGGGTGCCACTTGTGGCACCCATGCCATAGGTTTGCCATCACGGCTCTATAGCATCATTTTGAGGGTAGGAGTTGAAACAGTTTATGTCCAGGATGTGAGTGGTCTGTAAATATTTTCACAGCCCTCTTTTTGATTAGTGTAGTATACAGGTCCTCAGTGGAAAGCAGGTTGGTAGTAATTGTTTTTGCTGCAGTTTTAATTATCCTCTGAAGTCTATGTCTGTCTTGTTGGGTTGCAGAACCAAATCAGACAGTTATAGAGGTGTAGATGACAGACTCACATAAACATCTAATCCATGGCTAGGGTGTGATTCTGCCTGGAAAAACAATTTTCTCCTCCTTTCCCAGACAGAATTCCTATTCTATGGCTCAGGCCCTACACGTTCTGAATAATAAGCTTGATCTTTTGAAATAAGACAACAGAATTTCATTTTTAAAGTATGCCAGTGTACTCACAGTAAAAAATGACAATAAATGTAATTTATTTTATTTTATTTTATCTGTAGGAGATAGTAGGCTCACCCATGTAGTAGCTGTTTCCTGCCTGGGGAAGTAGCATCTGATGGTTTCAGGATTGTGCCTGTATCAGCTGCTATTTTAACGACAGAACCTACTCCCTATTGATCATAACCTATGAAGTCTTATCCATAAGGAGGTAATTTTGCCTGGTGAAGCAATGCTTTTAATTGCAAGGGTGCAGAGTCAGTTTATTTATTTATTTGTTGAATTTATTTGCTGCCCATCTCGTAAGGAAATTACTCTGGGCAGCTTACAGTATTAAAAAATCCTAATGAATATCTCTAAAACAATGCAAATAGATCCCCCAAACAAGATAAAATTATAGTTAAAAGATGGGGAGAGAGGGAATAGGGTATGTGGAAGGAGAGGGCATGACTTCATTCATCAACCACCTCCAGTGTGATGTTCCCTTGTTAGGCCAAAAGCCAACTGGCAGAGCCAGCTGTTCAAGCTCCCACGGAAGGTCAAATGGATGGTAGCTAATCCCACCTCATGGGGTAAGATGTTCCAAAGGGTAAGAGCCATGGCAAAGAAGGCCTTTCCCCTGGACCCTGCCAGGAATTTCTTGACCAACAGGGCCCACAGCAAGTCTCCTCTGCCAACAAGGATGGGGAGGGCCAGTCCAAGTGAATTATTTTGCTCCTTCTGGAAGTCTCCACTTATTATGCTTTGTAACCACAAGGTATATTTTCAACAGATTAGCTGACTATCAGGGTGCATATGGGGTGAGATGGAGCTGTATTTCTCCCCAAATGTTCTCTTTTCTTGATATCTGATAAATGAAGGGAGGGCTAATGAAAGAACAGTGATGGTGCAGTGGTTAGAATGCAGTATTGCAGGCAAATTCACTGCTCACTGCCAGCAGTTCGATTCTGACCAGATCAAGATCCTTCCATCCTTCTGAGGTGGGTAAAAGGAGGACCCAGATTGTTGGGGTAATATGCTGACTCTGTAAACTGCTTATAGAGGGCTGTAAAGCAATGTGAAACGATATATATTGTAAGTCTTAGTCCTATTGCTAGTGGTATTATAATGGTGTTATTGTATACATATTTATACATTGTTACAAGAAAAAGGGGGAAATACTATTAAAAAAGAGCCGAATGTAAATTCTGATATACCCTGACTGTTGTAGAAAATAGAATAAAACACAAGCAATGTCAAGAGGATATGTCTTAAAAAATAATTAGTGAAGCATTTCTACTATGGTTCGCAGAATAAAAGATAAGCCCTAAATTTATTTATCTGTTTATTTGTTTTTGGAGAAGAGAAAAGAAAAATGAATATTAATATTAGCTACAGCTAGGCTTTATGATTTTTTTTTTGCTTTTTCCATTCAAACCTAAATAGAACGTTGAAAACGAAAAGTTAAAGATAGGCCATCTATTAAGGAATTTGTTAATAAAAGCTTTAGTCTTAAATTAAAATATATTAAATCTCCATTGTATTGTTACTCTGTGTATGTGGGTATGTGAGTGTGTAGAAAAAAGCTGTTGAGTCTCTGATTTTCTTTAAAAGTCAAATTGTAGGTGATTATATTTGTCACATTGCAGGATGTATTATATAAATGGGAACCACTCTTGCTTATATTTAGTTAAGCTTCTATAATGTGTGTGTTTGTTTGCTTGTTTGTGTGCCTGCGATCTTCTGTGCTGGTGTGTTTGTATATTTCGGCGTGTGTGTCTGCTTCGGTGTCTGGGTGCGGGCGTTTGTGGGATTCCCGGCTTGCGTGTCTGTCTGGGCGCTTGTAGGATTCGGGGCTTGTGGGCTGCGCGTGCAAAAGCCCTGAGCGTGCAAGACCCCCTCCCCTCCCCCCTCCCTCCCAACCCGATGGCTTTCTCCGACGGGGGGCTGCGCCTTTTGCCCGGCAGGGGGCGTCCGGAGCCCGGGTCTCTGCGCCGGTCGCCCGTGCGGGGCTGGCGGGGCGGGATGGGTCGCAGCTGGCGACTCCCCTCCGGGGCGGAGCGGCCAGACCTGCTTCTCCCTCGCCTCGCCCGGCTCCGCCGGAGCAGCCTTCGCCCGCCGGCCAGCATGACGGTCACGCTGGGCTTGGAGGAAGGGCTCAAGGACTCGCCCCGCTTCAGGTGCGGACAGCGCCGGCAGTGCCAGGCGGAGGAGGCGGGCGGGAGGGCGGCCAGCACCGGGTGGTGCCCGCTCCGCCTGCCTGCCGCCCCCCCCCGAGCGGGAAGGGGGAGGGGGAGGGAGAGGAGAGGGGAGGGGAGGGGGCGGCACGCGGTGGGGCGGTGGGAGGGAAGCGACGACGACCCCCCCTCTATCTCCCCTCTCCCCCTATTTCTCTCCCTCCTCCCATAACTTTCCCCGTCCCTCTCTCCATCCCCCCAGTTCTCTCCCCCTCCCCTCCTCTCCCCCACCTCTCCCCTCTCTACCCCCCTCTACTTCCTCCCTATCTCCCCTCCACTCCCCTCCCCCCCTCTCCATCCCTCTCTCCCCCTGTTTCTCTTCCCCCTCCTTCTATCTTCTCTATCTCTCCCCCCATCCCCTCTTTCCTCCCTCTCCCCTCTCCTTCTCTCCATCCCCCCATCTCCCCCTATCTCCCCTCTCCC
>JAEANM010027337.1:0-10562 GCA_017656035.1 Myanophis thanlyinensis | reverse complement strand
TGTTTTTGTTTTCTTTGTGTGTTTATAAAAAATAAAATTATTAAAAAAATTTAAAAAAAAAGAAATCTACTTCTTTGCAGTTTGAAATCTATGTCAAGTTTCCTGGGTCAACAGTGAATAAATCTAATCCATGTTTTATTATTCCTCCCTACGGTCTTCTTATCTCCATGATAAAAATGTTCAATATCGCCAATCATTCCTAGTAATATTTTTCCTCTAGGTCTTGGATGACCTCCTTTGGACATGGTTCCGCTTGTCATTCATCTTGCAAAAATATGATTGATAACCATATTTCCTAACACATCATACAAATCATTTATAAACAGAATGATTTATACAACCTAGAATAGATTTCTGCTATGTTCCACTTGATACTTCCTGATTGACCTAGAGCCATTCATACATATTTGTTGGGCATAATCGTTCAACCAGTTCTGCACCCAATTAATTGTAACAAAATCTTACATTCTTCCATCTTGTCTATTAGGTTTCCTTGGGTGGTTTACACAAAATGTGCTGCTCCCATTGCTAATCCTTATCCTGCATCCATTGCTTTGGTTTAAGTGAGCGTAGCCCTTTCATATTAAAAGAGACAAAACCTAAGAGATTTTGTATTCAGGTAGACCTTGCTGACCATTCAAAGTTACAATAGTATTGAAAAAGTAAGTTTATGATAAGTCCTCACATTTACAACCATTGCAGCATCTCCATCATCACATGAACACCATTTGCATGTTTCACAGGTAGATTCTGACAAGCAAAGCCAATAGAGAACCTGGAAGTAAACTCACATTGTGGCATCTCACTTAACAGTAGTCTTCTCACAGTCACATAATATTTTGCTTATTGGCTATGTGGCTTAGCCATGGAGTTGCATGTCCTAATTGTGGTCATTAAGTGAGGCTAGCACCTTGAAACTCTCCTTGGATGATGACAGAATAAAAGTAGAAATATGGTTTTCAATTCAATACTATTAAGAACAACTCAGGATTGTCTGACTCATGAGATTGGGAAGAAATGAAGGCACTTTCATGGGTATATACTGGAGAGGTGAGGAAGCAGTTGGGTAGAGGGAATTCTGGGAGTTGAAGTCCAAACCTCTTAAAGTCGCCAAGGTTGAGAAACACTGGCTTAGAAAGACAATATGGTACCTATAGGAGAAAAGCAGCTACCACAGTGGTAGTCACATTTCTGTGAGCACAACCCAAAACCAACATTAAAGTATCAATGTCTAAATAACTTAACTGCATAGAAATACTCAATCTTGGCTCTTCCCCTTTGACTTGGTAAAGATGTTCTGACTGTATAAGAAAAGAATCCTCACAAAGCTCCATGCTACAGAAACATGCATAATATGGGCCTACAAGTATGCAATTATTTTTTTAAAAAAATCACTAAATTGACTTGGCCTCAGCTTTATGTGAATCTCCAGGCTTTTCTGAACAGTTTCCTCAAGATGTAATGGAATCACAGGTTCCAGATTCTGGAAGCTGTAGCACCAACATCTGGAGGACTAGATAGAGGCACACTGGGTTAAGCCACCCAGTCTCCCTAATTTATCCCTGCTGTTTGGAGAACATTAAAATGAAAACTGATCTGGAAAAGGAGGGGGGAACACAGTACCCTAAAAACCTGAAAATGCAAATATGGAATGAAACTCAGTTTGCCATTTTCTGAAACTTAGCATATGTTACTCAACAGATTGGAGAGTATTTATTGTGTATATATTTTAATCAACCCGTGTGGATGATGGCCCTTTCATTAATCTTTTCTTCCCACTTTTTCTTCCTCTTCCTGGTATAAAGTACTTGGGATTTCCATTTAATTCGATAGTTTATTTTTAACTTTTCAAAAATGTGTCTGCATTCAGTGTTTATAATGCACGGTGGGTTGTCTGCTATTTCTCTGAATGAGAGCTGTTCTCCAGCCCTTCAAATCTCATACGGATGGTAATATAACAATTGTGAAGAATTTCGGTTCTTCTGGAAATCACACTTTCTGACACTGTACAATTAAAATGTCTGCCAGTGCTGCGGATTCTTACACATTTTCATTTGGGGTAAACTGCCTAGTGTCTTATTAATGTCATATGTTAACTGACCAGATAGCACAAAGATATTTGTAAGAGATGCTTTCCATTGTGACATTAGACTGCCTATGAAGAGGGAAACAGGGAAAGGGAAAATGAGAGGGAGAGAGGGAGAGGAAGCAGGGAGGAGAGGGAGCAGGGAGGGAGGAGAGGGAGGAGGGAGGGAGGAGAGGGAGCAGGGAGGGAGGAGAGGGAGGGAGAGAGGGAGACACAGAGAGAGAGAGAGGAGAAATCTTTGTCTGAAAGCCATTTATTTTATGCTCTTTAAAAAAAAAATCCTGTCTTTGCTGTCTCTGGTGTATATTGATCCTACAGATGTTGTGGCTTGTAGTGTTGCATTTAGAATTTAGTTCTGCTTTAAGGATGGGATTCAACAGATGAAACTGATCTGACAGGCTTCTGGGGGGTGAGTTTAGAGGGATGGGGAAGAGTCAGAGAAAGAGGAAAGCTTTCTCATACAGAGCAAAGCAGCTGGTTCCAGGAAGAGAAAACTATTATCATACATTAGCACAAGGTTCCCTCATGCCCAGCAGCTAAGATTAGCAAGAATGCAACTGCCAGACCACCAGCGATGGGGAGGGTGGGAGGAAGTCACATTCTCATCTAGGCAAGAACCAGAGAAGCTGGGCTTCCATTTCAAAATTTACATTTTTTTAACCTAGTCTAATTAATGTAGAATAAACATCAGCTGGCCACCAAGCTAGGAAAGTTGGAGGTGGTAATATAACACATCTGGAGGGCATAAAACCAGGAAAGACAGCATTTCTGTCAGCTCTCCAAATATTGCTGTCTCTATTTCCCCCTGGCTCTCTCCTCCTCCCCACCCCTGGTATGGCCATTTTCCAGGAGTGATGGATGCTGTAGTCCAACAATGCCCCACCTCATTCATTCCTGATTGAATGAACAGAAAGTTGCAATCCTGAAAATGTATTTTACCTTTAGGTAATACTGCTCAATGAAATTTATTGCCACTTTGCCATCTACAGTGCTTGTTTCCAGACATTGCTTCTCTTCCACTTTTGCTCTGCTTGCTGAAGGAAAGAAGGCAGTAGGAATAATTTCTCTAGGAAAGAAGAAAGAGCAGCATCTGGAAAGGAATAAGGGGGTAGTTTTTTCTCATTCCAAAAATTGAATTTCTTTATTACTTATTCTTTTCAGCATTGCAAGGAGATACAAGATAACCCTTTACTGTGCAACCAGGATAATTAACCCCTTTTTGTAGAATTCAGCAAAAAAAAAAAAGCTGAATTTCAATACTGTTCTCAGATTATCTCATTGGGATTGCAAAAATCCAGGCAGCCAATAGATGGCAGTAAAATTGCTTGCATCTCCTTGTTGTCATGTCCTGGTCCCTGGATTTTTTGCAGACCTAACTTTCATGGCTGCCAGCCTGGGAATGATGAGAAAATTATATGGTAGGGGTGTCAAACTCAAGGCCCGGAGGCTAGATCCAGCCTGTGGGATGTTTAGATCTGGCCTGTGGGGCCACCCTGGAAATAGCGAAGGACGAGGCTGTGGTGACTCTGCCAGCAAAAATGGAGCTCGGGAGGGCAATGAGCTCCATTTTGTCTGGCAGGTGATTGCAGGAGACCATTGCAGCCAAAAACGGCGCTCGGGAGCCTGTTTTCTCTGGCAGAATGCACGGGCCTCACAGGCACCCCCAACACGAGTGATGTCAAGCTGGCCACACCCACTCCACACACACCCCTGAGGTCAAACACAACCCTGATGTGGCCCTTAATGAAATCGAGTTTGACGCTCCTGTTGTAAAGCAACTGTGAACCAATCAGCGCTGTCCAAGCAATGCAAAATAGCATAGAATCAGTGTGTTGCCTCTTCCCCTGTTTGTTTATTTGTTTATGAAACCACTTCCTTTCATCATAGAGGGACTCTGGATGGTATACCAGTGGTGGAATTCAATTTTTTTTTTTTACTCCCTACTTACTGTTCTGTGACTGGCTTGGTAAGTGTGGCTGGGGGGGGCGGTCATGTCACTGGGTAGGTAGTTTCTGTAAGCAGGACAATAAAGATTAGGCTAGAAACACCACCAGAGTGTTTTTTTCCTGCCTTCCTTACAGGATTAACCCTGTAAAGTGGAAAAACCCAAAAGGAGATTTCTTCTAACAAACGGTTCTACAAACTGCTTAGAAAATTTACTACCGGTGCTAGTGAGCCTGCTAGAACCTGCTGAATTTCACCTCTGTGTTGTACAGATAAAATATCAAATAAAAAAAGTATATAAAATAGAAAAGGCAAGGATGAATTAAAACCCCATTTTTTTTAAAAAAAAAAAAGGTCACTAAAAATTAATTAAAAGACTGGGGCAGGCTTTCAGAATGCTAACCAGCCCCATGGCTGCATGCTGCTATGTGAGCCCCGAGCAAGGCAGCACAACCATGTTTTTACACCTTTCTGGAAAGCCAGGAGAATGAGAGTCTGCCTTACTTTGGGGTGGGGATGTGGAGAATGTTCCACAGGGCAGGGGCAAAGGCAGGGAAAGTTTTTGGACCCTGCCAGTTGGAATTCTGTCTGAAGGGATCTGCAACATATTTTTGCCTTCATGATCAGGCGGGATGGGCTGATGTGATGTAATTGCATGAATCCCCTCCCCAATCCAAGCAGTTGCTATAATGAAGGGTCTCTAAGCCACTCTCTCTTTCTGACCCACTTTAAATTCCACTGAAATCATAAGGGAGAATGCTTCCATTCAGCTTGAGTACAAACCGAACTGGTGATCCTAGGGAGATTGTAAGGATCGGATGGAGTGTGAGCTTCTAGTAGAGACAGGAAAACACAAGATGAAAAAAGTTAATTGGTGTAATAGCCATAATTGGATCAACTTGCAAGATAATTAGAGGATAATCTGCTCCTTGTATGCTAGCTATATTTTTTTCAAGGTTTAAAAAAAAGAGAACAAAATATTGCATTTCATGGAAATGTATACAATGTATACAAGTAAGCTTTTATCTTTGCTGTCTGGATGGGACAGGAACACCTAGGAGAGGTGATGTAGCAGAAGGAATGGGAAAATTGTGGCGGGGGAGTAAAATGGGGAATCAGCCTAGAATCATACATAGTCACAAGCAAACTAAATCCATCCCCCTCCTTGAGTACGTTTGACACTTCTCTAGCTCTAACCAGGTTCTGAGTGTTAGTTGAGAAGATTCCTGTGCATAGGCTTTTAGCAATAAATCAGTTTAGTTGATTGAACCGTCATAATTTGACCTGGTCTTTTATGCCTAATAGATAGTCATGATTATGCAATAAAACCCGCACATGGCCATGTTGCCTGCATGATATACTGTATGTCAGAAAGCAGTTGGTTTTCAGCCATGCAGTTCTGGCCTTAATCTTTACTTCTTCTTCTTTTTTTTAAAGTCCCTTTTTATTACTTTTTTAAAGGACATCCCTGCTCAAGTGTACATACATTTGGTGAAATAGATGGGAATTAACCCTCCTACCATTGAACAGAATTTGGCTGTCACTCAAGTTTACAGTTGTGGTTCCTGGTACAAAGGAAAATTTGTAGCATGGTTTTAATGCTATCAGAAATGGAAGACCAGTGGCTTATTAGAATGTACTGAGCTCCTATGATTAAAGTCAATCCATTTCCAGTTATTATCTATTTTACCCTTACAGGGCAAAATCTGCAAATGTCTAACATTTAGTTCAATCTTTGATGCTTTCTCAAGAACTGCAGCGTTTCTGCACAAAAAAAATAATAATGGAAAACCTAGTTATCCTAGAGATTTATCTAATCTTATTCCAGGAGCCAAAATCTTGCTTCTGCTAGCTGAGGTTTAGCATCTGTATTCTCTATCAGCATCCCAGTAATTCATGTAATGAGCTTATTTATGAGTCATACACAAAAGCTTGCTTGGTTAACAATTCATTCTTCTTTCTCCTCTTCTTTTTTTTTTATTTCAACCTTCTCCAAATGGATTTATGACTGCAGTGCTTAAAAGAAGTGAAAGGTAACTGTTTCTAAATGCTTCCATCAGTGATGTGGTGACGATGGTAACATGTGCATCCATCATCCAATTTTTCACAAACTCTAAACCCAAATTGGGAACTTCATGACTAAGACAAGGACTTTATCCAAGAACATCTATACTGGTATATCGCTGTAATTTCTTGATCCATTGACCATGTTAGCTAGGACTGATGAGTCTGAAGTCCAAAACAGTTGAAGTTCCTTGTCATCTTTTTAGGGTATGTGGGAGCATTCAACTACATAGACAAGAACGTGCAGTGAGATTTTTTGGAAATGGTTTGCCATTGCCTTCTTCCTACAGCTGAGAGAATAACTGGCCCAAAGCCACCCATATGGCTTTAAGGCTAAGGTGGGACTAGAACTCATGGTTGCTGGTCTGTCCCTTTAACTATTACACCTAACCAGTGGTGGAATTCAATTTTTTTTACTATTGGTTCTGTGGCCATGGCTTGGTGGGTGTGGCTGGAGGGTCATGTGACTGGGTGGGAAGTTTCTGTAACCAGGGCAATAAAGATTAGACTAGAAACAACACCAGAATGTTTTTTTTTCCTGCCTTCCTGACAGGATTAACCCTGAAAAATGGAAAAAAACAAAAGGAGATTTCTTCTAACAACGGGTTCTCCAAACTGCTTAGAAAATTTACTACTGTTTCTAGTGAACCTGCTAGAACCTGCTGAATTTCACCTCTGCATCTAATTCATTCTCTATCCTGTTACCTTCCCTTGTTCTGATCCAGGAATGTCAAACTCAAGGCGGGCTTAAATCAGGCCCACAGGTTGACTTGAGAATTGCAAAAGGAGTGGCCTGTGGTGTCTCTGGCAGCCAAAATGGAGTGGGTATGCTGCCCACTCATGTTCCTTTTTTGATCTGGATAACATCCTGCAGCACTCTGCTGGCCAAAACAGGGCCCAAGGGCTGCGCACTGCCCCCCCCCTGCCCCGTTTTAGCTGGCAGGGTGCTGTAGGAGGTGTTTCCTATCTCTCCTCTCCCCCAGCTGGCCCATGGAGGAGAATTACAATGCTGATCTGGCCCTCAAAGAAATCCACTTTGACACCCCTGTTCTAATCTAATGAGGTATTTGAGAAATTATACACTGAGATCTTAGAGAGGATTCAAGATTCAGCAGAATACAGATGAGTCTTATTGAATTCCAGGGACACATCAGAAAAATCTCTAGTCAGGTGGTAGCAAGTGAATAGCAAATGGAACCATAATTCATGCTTCTGATGCTTACTGTCTGTGACCTGAGAACTGAGGAATAAAAATTGGGTGTTAGGAAATATTTCAGGGATATACTTACTAACTTTACATTCCCATGGAGCCACGACGGAATGTTAAGGCTGTATGATTCTAGGTTGCCTGGTTCCTTGCATTTGTTCAGTATTAATATTAGGTGTTTAGCCATCTGTGCTTCTGAAGAGTTGTCTCATCACTGTCAATTCAAGAGAGCTTTCCAAGTTCCACACATATCGTAGATAAGAACCGGCTGACACAACACCAGAGAGACTCATTTTTGTGACTGTGCAGCAGTGTCCCTTAGCTAAGGAAATAAATGCATTCTATCCTGTATCATTTTCAATCTCTTTCCATGGATTTTTTTTTTTTAAATTGTTTTGACCTACTCAGCTCAATAGAATGGAGTGCCCTTGATTTGGTAGAACAGTTATTTAAAAATTGGCAGGTGATGCTCTGAATTGCACCTAAAAAAATCCCACACACTTAAAAATACCCAGAAATCTCATTGCCTTGAAGAATCATGAGAGAAGTAGCAGAAAAGATGACAGAATAATAAAGCCCTAAGCATGCTCAAAAATATTAATTTCTAAGATTAATTGATTGATTATCAATTTATTCATTAGTTGATTCTACAAATATAGGGAATAGTTTATGAATGAAAGAAAGCTGGTCAATCAAGATAATAAACTTGTGACTTTCTTTCAGGAACAGTTTCTATCTCTGAAATGACTCAAACGGAACCCTTTACTGCAATGCTTCGCCAACTTGGCGACTTTAAGATGGGTGGACTTCAACTCCCAGAATATCCCCAGCCAGCAAGCTGGCTAAGGGAATTCTGGGAGTTGAAGTCCACCCATCTTAAAGTTGATGAAACATTGCTTCACTGTGTCATTTTATTTGGTTTTTGTTGTGTGCTTGTTTTTCCAGCCGTGCGAAGATAGTCATCTTTTGAACTTCTCAACTGGAGTAGTTGTCCCAGCTCTAATTAAATGTGCATCGAATGGTAGCCTGTGGGGCAGAAATTCAATTACCTACATATGGAATTGGAACCTGCTTTGTTAAAGAATGGCATTTCCCCCCACATTTCATATAGAAAGGCCAGGATCTTTTTAACTCAATAACTGACGGCCATGAAAAATAGAACTGCCAACACACATGCACACATACAGACGGAGAGAGAGAGAGAGAGAGAGAGAAAGGGAGGGGGGAGAGAGAGAATTCAGACACCTTATTAAAACTTTATAAAGTGTGCACAGAAACAGAAAGTGTGTGCACACATACACACACCTCTATATCTTCTCTGTGAAACTTCCTACTAATTAGGTCTCTATATTTGCCTAGGAAAAAAAATGGGAAATTTATGCACTAGTTTAAAACAAACTCAGAAATGTGTAACTGATGCCCCTGTAAGAATAAGGACAACCAAATTGTGTAACTGATACATTTACCTTGTTATCCTGAGAATGGGCTCTGCCATATAGAATTTAATACTATAACTAGGACTGAACCAAATAAACACAGCATTTCATGAATATTTTGATACTTAGATTGGATGAGTAGGTGGATGGTTTAAAGCATTCCATTGTGATGCCTGTGAAATGAGGGCTTATTCCTTTATATTCCCATTTCATTCTCCTTGAAATCCTCAAATTTCAGATATACAATACCAGAATGTGGTTTCTGATCCTGCCTTAGGCATGGAAACCAACTGGGTGATTTTGGGCCAGTCATACTCTCTCACACCAAAGCCACCTCAAGTGTTGCTGTAGAGAAGATAATAAGAGCAAGAAGGAACATTATATATGTTTGCCCCTTTGAGTGATTTAAAAAGTAGCAAAGGCATGATATAATAATAATAATAATAATAATAATAATGTAAATAAATAACTACATCTAAAATGTGATCTCTAGTTGGCCAGGATTGTCAACAGGACTCAAGAATGCTGTTTATTTGTTTTTTATCTACTGTATCTCTGAGGCCATTTTCCCTCCTCTTCACTATATCTCTGCCTCAGTAATATGGACCATTTTGACTAAGTCAGAGTTCACTAAGGCTCCAGGCCACAGGCCACAGGCCATTAAGAACTGGGCCGCACAAGTAGCAGGCAAGTGAGCAAAGCTTCATCTATACATCTATCTTGTATGTGCAAAACCATTCCCGCTCATACCAGAGCCCCCAGTCTATGGAAGCCAATTTTTCTTCCAAAGCTGGTCCCTGGAGCCTGAAAGGTTGGGGACCATTGGCCTAAGTGGAGATCAAAGATTGAATCTTGTGGCCTATCTAAAATGGAAGTGACAGATTCCATTTTAGAACCTGCCTAAAATGGAACCTAAACAGAAGTGGGATAGCCAGCCTAGCTACCTTTGAACTCCAAGCTCTACTGTACCTCATAAAAGCAGCTTCCCTAATACAGGCACAAAGTCAACTTTAAATATCTTGCAGAGTCTTCGTTATGAAAGTCACTCAGCAGCCTTTCCCAGCAAGTGATAACTCAAATATCTACATTTGTGTGCATGCAAACACACACTCCTGGCTTCCTCAACACTGAGCTCTGGCCTGATTCCTTAAAGCAGAACTTTACACTCAAGTGTAAAAAAAAAAAAAAAAAAACCCTCATAAGCATTAATAAACAACATTACCATTAAACACATTTTAAATGTTCGTTTTTTCTTTCTAAATACCTTTTTTTTGGTGTTTAAATCTGTGTCCACAAAGCTAGCAGGCGTCCATGATTGATGAGGGCACATTTCCCTATTTCCTGGATTCCTCCCTGTGTCATCAGGGTTAATTCCTGGGCTCAGCTCTAATCACACCCCCTATGGATGATGCTGTGACCTTCCCTCTTCAGTGTCCCTCCCATAGAAGATCTCCTGAGCTTGTGTATGGAATACATTTGCATAATCTCACATGACTTTGTTAATGTATTCATACCTCACAGCTAGAGGAAAAAAAAACTGCTTGTCTGGGAAATCTCCCAGTGTGCATTAAACTGGCAGGATGTGAGGATGCAGGAAGTGCAGAATCTTATTATGTAAGTACTGCAGAAAGACAGCATCTCACATATGACATTGCTGGGTTGTACAAACTCAGGCTGAGGAGAGGAATACTTTGATTGAATGTCAAATTTCAGTGTAAAGTTCCGCTTTAACGCTTCATTTCCTCATGAAAATGGCCCCCTCACTGCTGTGCAAGCAATCTGTGTATATTACAACTGAGCTCTCCACCCCCTATTCATCAGTATT
>JAEANM010027336.1:0-10562 GCA_017656035.1 Myanophis thanlyinensis | reverse complement strand
ATAATAATAATATTTATTTATTATTATTATACTTTATTCATTAAACATGAAACTCAGTCAACTGAACATTTAAAAATGTATCATATTATTATATCATCATTATCTTCATCTTCAATTCAATTCACAGTCTAGGACTGGTAAAAATTTAACAGTTCTAACCAAGGACCTAAGAACTGTTATAGTTGTAGTAGTAGTTATTATTCTTATTATTACCCAGCTTATTAAACAACTGAATATTTCCAGTGGTTCCCAATTATCATTGAACTACAAAGATCAAGTAAGATTGGCCACTCAATGAAATAGAAGGGACAACACACACTTATAAATGTCTCTTGAAAGTAAAATCAGATGAAGCTGGTTTTTGATTATTGAATGATCATTTTCTTTCATAAAATTTTACAAAGAGTTTCTTTGTAATTATCCAAATTATAAAGACTGCTCCCTGAGTCTCATTTCTTTCTACACTTAATAGGGAATGGATTACAACAACTCTGCTAGGTCTTTAGGGACAACTTCGCCCCCTGATTTGGTGCAAAGAGTTGTTTATTAAAGTCATCCAGAAAAATTACACTACAATAATTTTACATTCATTGAAAACAAATACATTTGAACCACTTTTCCAGATCACATCTGCTTCTTTGTTCTGGGCCTTAGGCAATATGTATAGTCCCATGTCACTCCTGATATAGCAGTAGTAAACTAAAGTAGCAGTCCAGTCAGAGAGGTTTGCCCTTTCAGCTGTCATCCTAAAATTATTAAGCACATAGAGAGAAAGATTAGTACTTTCACTGAGAGAGAAACATACCCCAAATTTATGAAATTAAATACTTTTAAAATGTATATATCAACTTCTGCAAGTTCTGGCAGTGGCTTGAAATACTAGTGAAGCACAAGCCATATTCCTTCCCAGCTCTCCAGCCATGTTAACTTGCAAATCTGACAAAGTGATAGTTTGGAGGCCAAAAAGCAGAAGTTCAGAAATAGTTAAAGATGCTCTTTCCTACATACTTACATCAAGATCATCCATAGCTGGGGGTGGATCTTTCTTAGTGACATTTTGCATGAGCTGTAAGGAAACAAGGAGATTAAAACAAACAGTGCTTCTATTTAATATTAAGAAATGTGGAGGATATTCCTACCCAATAGTACAGCTAAATTATTAACAGTTATTTGCCGGAAAAAAAGTTATTAAAATATCTACTATTATTCATGTTAGTAATGAGTAATAGTAGTAAATCTGGCTAACTAGATTTATGTTATTCTACTATGCTCTTTAAAATGAGAGCAGGTTAGCATGTAGACAATCATTTTTGAAATCTCAGAACTAGGGAAAGGTTAATATTCTTTTCTCTCTTATTAGAGCCTTTTAACTTTTGATTTTACCTTAATGTGAGCATACCTTTTCAATATTCAATACTTTATATATAAATAGTGCATGAATAATACAAGAATTTATGGCATGTATAATAATAGCAGCACAATTTCACTTAGGTAAATAGTGTTTTTCTAATTATTACTTGTGACATTGCTAAATAGAATAATTGCATTCTATACATATATGTAAAAGTCTCTCATCATCCCTACTGTCACTATTAATTAGCACTATGATTGGTATACAGAATAGCCACTTTCTATTTTCTCAGACTTCAGTTTTGCTGATTCAGAGTGTGTCAAGTAAATTTTGGAATTCTGCCTTGATCTGATAATTGTGCTCACCTCTGCATATTGTTCAACCATGGCTGCTTCCACCTCTTCATCTCCTTCCCAGTCTCTCCAGTTATCAAAGTCCACTGAGAGCCATGCTGGCTGCAAATAAGACGAACAATTGCCTACAGCATGTTCCATCTTTGCTCCTATTACTGTTATTAATTTTCCCATCTTTTCAACCAAACAGGAAAAGAACTGATATTAAATCAGAATATATTTTGCCAAATCAGCTACTTTTAACTGATATAAAATGTCAACTGTCATGTTAACTGCCCCCTTTGATTAAAAATTAAAAAGCCAAGTTTTCTATGGAGATTGTTAAGCAAGCAAGGCTTAGTCTTATTGATATCCCCATTTAATACTGAGATTTGGTATAAGTAAACCTTGTTATCAACTGCCCCCTTTTATAACTATTCATAGTGATTAAGAAATAACTTGCAACCAGTCTTCATATTTACAACTTTTGTAGATCTTTCTTTGCAGGCAAAGGAAAGCTGAAGTAAGATCATAAGCACAGTTATGGTTTGTCTTAGATACTACTTCCCTTAATAATCGTGTTGTCATGCCCAATCATAGTTGCTAAACAAGGACTACTTCCATTGGTTCCCTAATTAACCAGGGAAGATTAAAGATGTCCTACCTTGAAATCTTCTTTGGTGAGACGTGGCCATGGCACTTTGTCCTTCCACTTGCGTGCAAAGAGTGTGATGGACCTGCCTGAACACTTATTTTGGGAATCCTGAAAGTGATTACATTGTAATAGAAAAAAGTCTGGGTTTTACCAGTTAATTCTTCTGTAAGTAACTTGTAATTGCAATTAGTTGTATACATTTCAGTTAAGTTAGTCCTATAAATACAGGATGCAATCCACATTTGAGGGCCACATTTTTGTTCTTATTTGCTTTGGACTCCATCCACAGTAGTCATGATGGTATCTTTGCTTGGCAATAGAATAAACAAGAAGCCTAAGGGCATCCTTGAGTCTTTTTTCCATATAGTTTAAGCATGTTTTAAAACTATGAAAAATATTGTTTGTACATCAGATTGTTTTACAGTAATTGGGAAAGAAATCTCCTATTGAATATAAAATGGAGAAGGGGAGAGGCAAATGAGAAAAACCAGAAAGTACTGTTTTTAACCCTGACTGCTTATATTTATATTGTTATGCTTATATAACCCAGACATATGGTGGATACCGTATACTGGTCCCAAGTCTGAATAAATGGGGAGAGTTACTAAAAACAATGGTGAATTACCCTGTAAAAAAACTTTTTATGGTAATAATTCAATATGACTCATATATGGATACTAGCAGTGGACGTTCCAGGCTGGATGGTAGCCTGCAAGCTGTCAGATAAGAGCATGGATGAGCTTTTAATAGTCAGAGTTTTTATAATGTAGTTGGAGGAAAGCCTTCACGAAACCCAACAATTGATGGTACCCATGACGAAAGAGGTCACCTACTCTCTACAAAGTTATATCAAATTGGAATGCTAGAGGCATGTCCCTTGGGAAATTCAAAATTGAAAAAAGAGAAATGACTAGTGTGAACATAATCATCCTTGGCATCAGTGAGTTACCCTGGACAGATAGTGGTCAATTCAAATCAAAGTTTATGGTTTATTTTTCTGGAAGTAATATGAGATGAAAAGGAATTGATGGTATAATCTCAAGGATGGATTCATTCAATACCTCATTGAATAGTTGAAGCTACACCCTAAAACAAAGAAGAGTAACACTAAGATCATCACACCTATGGTATTATACCACTGTTCTTTTTTTTAAAAAACTGTTCTTTACACGCAGAGAAAATTGAGAAAATTTGAACTCTAATAATTTGTTGACACATAGATGTGTCATAGAGTATGATTAATCCAAGTGTGTTTCCTAACAAAAATTTTCTGGTATAATCATCTACATTTATTTCTCGGATTTTCTACATAGATTTGCTAAATGTTGTCGCCCACTTATAACTCCCATGAGCAGGGCTGCCAAAAGGATAGAGATGAGACTGGTAGAGAGGTAAGTGGGAGTGGGAGTGGCAGACCTTACAGCCGAGATTCTGGTCTGGAAGGGAGCAGCTCAGAATAATTTAGATTGCGGTGGGTACTCACTTAATGATCTGCAATTCTCAATTTCTGACCACAGTGGGGAGAGTTGGGCTTACTATCATAAATCATGTGTGCAGTCACATGATATCTTGCTTTATGATCACACCAACTTACAATATAAATTTCAGTCCCAATTATGATTGTAAATTGTGGACTATCTATTTAAAAAAAATAGATGTACTCTTATTTTATTTTGGTCCTTTCCATTCAGCTGCTTACCTTGGAATTTACTCGGGCATAAAACTGAATCTCATTGTATATTTCAATGCCATCAGTATTCTTACAGCTGCAGAAAGATACATAGTAAATACTTATTTGAATTTCTCTTTTTTCACAAATGCTACTGCAGATAACTGGCTTAGTAAACTAGCTATTACAGGTAGTCATCAATTTGTAACCCTTCAATTAGTGACCATTCAAAGTTATAACAGCACTGAAAAAGTGACTTAGAACCATTCCTTGCACTTACAATTATCATGGCATTCTCAGGATCGGTGATCAAAATTTGTCATGTATTTGGGCACTTGGCCTGTATTAATGACAATTGTAACATTCCAGATTATGTGATCACTATTTATGACCTTTCCAGCTGATGACAACCAAAGTCAGTGCGGGCAGCCAGATATGCTTAATGACCACTGATTCACTTAACTGCAGTGATTCATTTAACAATAGGCAAAAAAGGCTGCAAAACCAGCACATAACCTACTTAACTGTCTTGGGGAATTTCTGGTCCCAATTGTGATTATAAATCAAGGGCTATCTGCATATTACTTAAACATTACTAATCTACCTTCTGAAGGCATACTATCCATTTTAAGAGAAAATAATTGGGTGAAGAATTAGACTAATTATTGATATGTGAATGAAAATCAGAAAATCGAGAAACTTATACAATAACACAATCCAATGTAATTTTTTTTGTAGAAATGAGTTCCACAATGTTCAGTGGAAAATAAAAACTAACCATTTGTTTTTGCTTATTAACACCAATATTCATTGTTTTCCCCCCTCCTAAGACAGAATACAAAGTTTTCTTACCTGAATATTACCTTGTAATCATCAAGGTCCACTTTTACATCCCTGCTGTCTTCCACACAGAATTCCAGAAATACGTATCGTGGACGGTCATACCATAGAGTTTTGGCTGATTGTCTTAAGGAAACAAAAGAAGAATGTACACTGGGGTGGTAAAAGTGTGAAGCCATCTCCCCCCAAAACATGGAACCTCAAATTATTCTATATTATGTTTGGCTGCACAGATATTTAGACTAGAAACAGCATTTTTATCAAGATAGTTCCTTTCTAATGATTGGGAGCAGACAGCTATTGTTTGATGGTCTTAAAGATATGTGTAAACTGTTCTAACTGAACTGCCTTTTTCAGTTCATAGTAATTTTGTCACTGCCAGTGGTGTTCAAATGATTCTGTTGTTTTGGGATTGCACCCAAGCCATCTAATACCATTGATACTATCTTTGCTTTCTTTTGCCATAATCACTTGACTTCTATTTGCAGGTCCTGTATTTTGTTATTTTCTCTAATTCTCATCTATTCTCCTGTCTCCAGATACTGTCATGTCCACTATCTAGATTTTATTATTATCATCTCATTTTTAATATATACCTCAAGGCAGTGAACATACTTAATGCAGGTAGTCCTCAACTTACAACTACAATTGAGGCCAAAGTTTATGTTGCTAAGTAAAAAATTTGTTGTGAGTTTTGCCCCATTTTAATTACATTTGTTAAATGAATCACTGAAGTTGTTAAATTAGCAACCTGGTTGTTAAGTGAATCTGGCTTCCTGATTGACTATGCTTGTCAGAAGATTACAAGTGATCCCATGACCCCGGGACATTCATAAATATGAGTCAGTTGTCAAGCATCTGAATGCAGATCATGTGACCCTGGGGGTACTGCAATGGTCATTAGTATGAAAAATGGTCATACCACTTTTTTCAATGCTGTTGTAATTTCGAATGGTCACTAAGTGAATTGTTGTAAGTCAAGGACAATCTGCATTCCTGCTTTTTATTTTCCACACAACAATAACCTGATGTGGGCTGGGCTGAGAAAGAATGGTTGACCCAAAGTTAGGTAGGTAGGGAAGCCAACAACTCCTAGTTGCCCCATTCTAAACCATCACTGAAATCACTACATCAAAGTGGCAAATTATAATACAGAGAATTCCATTTTAAATTATTACAAGGTACTATATGTTTCATTTTTTATTCTCAGTTGGTCTTGCAAGAATTTTGCAAGAATCATGGAATGGGGAATAGTAGAAAAAATTGGATATTAATTTGAATGCTGCTAATTATTGACATGTTCTAATAGATGTAATTATTATTGATGTGCCATGCATCCACAATGCATATGGGCAAAATAAGACTTTAAACGAACCCCCATCAAGTGAAACTCCAGGAAAAACTTGTGGAAGATTAGGCATGACAGATTGTGAGAGTTGTCATTTGTTGGGATAATTGGCCTTGTATTGACCCTTTCAAATTATTTTCTTCCCAAAATAATTTCAGTCCATAAAATATAGGATTGCATAGTTTGAAGCAATACATTGGTTTTCTTCTAACAATATTATTTAATGAACCCCTCTTCCTAAAGATGTTTCCCTTATGATGTTACAAATAGAAAAAAGATATGGTTGTAAACTACATCCATTAATAGTGTGCATATATATACTTCCCATATGTATAAGGGGATGATTGTGAGAAGTTTTATATTCAAATGTATTTTATTCCTTATACTGTTTCCATCTTCCTTTAAAATATTAATAGAATCTACAATGGTCTGTCTCCACTAGATAACTGACAATCAAGCCGAAACAAAATTAATCAATGAAAATTAGCAAACTTCCTCAAACCCCACAAGTTACTCAGACCTAATCCACATATCAATCCACATATCCTAACAGAAAAGTTTGACTGAATTGATAATTGAACAGAGAGATCTGCTTGCTATTCTGTAAAATATCAAAGTTATTTTTGTCTACTCAGTTTGAAAAAGGATACTAGGAGGACCACACAGTGTAATATAATTGAAAAGTTCTAATCAATTAAATGTTTACAGTTGCTGGCATGAATACCACATTGTAATATAGTGAATATTAGAGATCTGAGGAAGCAGGCTTCCTCCTGCCCAAGCAGGCAAGGCCATAGATTTTTATTCTGTTTTGAGAGGATCCCAGAAATTAGATCATCAAATCAGATTAGCTGGAAATCCTATCAAAGAGCTATCCCCAAACCACAAGCACTCACCTTGCCATGATGGCTGCCGTTTATTGTGTTCTGTGTCCCTCAGCCTCCCTATCCTTTCAGGCAGACAGGCTTATTTGATCCCCTTGGGCCAGGCGGAGCTAAATTCAGAGTCTCCCCCGCCCCAGTAGTTGCTGCCCAGCACTCATGTCCAGAAATGTCCTGACACATTCCACAATATATCACAGATGCCATATATCTATTTTAAGCCACAGGTGCCATATATCTATTTTAAGCAGGTAGTCACTTTGATCCTTATAGTTCAGTTGAAACAAAACTTTATTGGCTTTGACAGTTTCAATAAACTAATTTAAGAGTGGTTATTTTTCGTATTTTGGCAGAAACTTTTGAGGCCCCGATGTAAATTTGTTTTCAAGATAAGGCACATTTGCTTAAAAGGGATTATTCAAGATTTCTGCTCAGTAAATTAATTCATTTCATTATAGAAACACATCAAGTTAACTATGCTTGAAGAAATCCTCTTTTCAAAGGATTTTCAAAGAAATCCTCTTTTCAAATTATTTTTTCAAAAATAATTCCCAAATAAGTGTGAGACTGTTCTGCAAGTATAAGGTCTGAATCCTAAACATTATATAATCGCAACATTTTAACTTTCGTTCCTATAGTATACTCCCTTCCTCCGAAATAATTATTATATATTATGCACTTTTAAGAAAATTCTAGTTGAAATATATATATCCTTTTTACTAATATAGCTATGCTCTTTTCTTTTCTACCCGGGGTTCAGATTTCAAACTGAGTCGCTGAAATATATTTTAGGCAATTGACCGTTATTTTGTTTTAGTTGCCATTTAGAGGAGAGTCACCAACCAACCACCCAACCATATTTTAATTAAATATGTTGTGCGAATTCAAACCTCTTGGTTAATTTATACTTCAATGTGTCGCGCAAACCCAGAAAACTGATTTAAATAGCCCCGCCCCCTCCCCAGTCAATCTTGCGTTCGTACATCATACAAACGCAGCAGTGACGCCACTGTACGCCCCTGCGCGTGTTAAAAAAAACGAAGGCCATTTCTACTTCCGTATGACGATTTTCTCTGTCGCTTCTCACAGGACCGGAAATGACGTTTCATTTTGCCGGCCCGATTCCCCGTTGATGTTTTAGTAGTTGGTTGCGGCTCCTCGAAACGGCGGCAATGGAGACTGCAGTGAATCCCGGGGAGCGCTGGGCGCCGGTGGGCGCGGTAGCCGAGGTCCAAGCTGGAGAGGAAGAAGTAGGGGATGAAATCGAAGCCGAACCAGGATCCCCGCGGGCACTGAGGGTGGAACGCCGCCGCCTTCACTCGGCGCTCCTAGCTTTGGCTTCGCACTTCGCGCAGGTCCAGTTCCGGCTCCGGCAGGTGGCGCGTGCCGGCCCAGGACAGCAACAGCGTCTCCTCCGTGAGCTTGAGGAATTCGCTTTCCGCGGCTGCCCCGGCTCCGGCCTCGGCTTCGCCGCCGCGGCGGCGGACGGAATAGGCAGTGATGCCAAGGTGAGCAGGAGCTGCCTAATAAATCTGATTCACTTTATATACGATAAGATATAAATCCGGAGCCACCTGAGATAGTTGAATATTAAGGCGCTACAAATATTTCCTGGAGCTTGGCTGTGTGCAATGTGAAATTTACCCACCAGTGGAAAATATTCCAGTTACTTAAACGTTTTTATGTTGGTTTTTAAAACCCATATTAAGATTTCCCATATTAAGGGAAACATTACAGTAGTGAAGAATGCAACTGCTCTAGTCTTTCAGGAACCATCTGTTTCAGTTAAGCTGTTGAGAGATTGTTATTACTGTATGATCTTCAGATAATCAGCTGGCTGTCAAAAGACAGGACTTAGATTACCTTAAATTTTGGGCTCATTCTGCTTTTCCTGATAGGTGTATTCCAATACAGTTAAAATTTTATAAATTATTATACAGCCACACTTGAAATTTTCCACTTCTAAATTTTGATACTAATATTAATCACTGTAAATGTTTTTTTCAACCAGAACAAATTAATAAAATGTATTGTCCAACAGATTGATAAGACTTTGAAAAATCATAACATGTAGTCCTTGAGTTACAACCAGTTGTTTAATGACTGTTCAAAGTTATGATGGCCTCAGAAAGAGTGTTTTATTATCTGTAAAGCATCATACAACTTTGTGCTGTGCCCCTCCCCCCACCCCAGTTACATAAGCACATTTGGGCACTTGGCATCCTCTTCACCCTTACCAAGTGATCACTATTTGCAATCTTCTTTGCTGGCTTCCATAGACAATCAATGGGGAAACAGCAGGAAAGGTTGCAAGCTGCTGTTGCCCACCAAGAGAACTCTCGTCTCTGCTACTGTTGAGTGTAACTGAACTACTCTGCTAAACTGCAACAATAGAGTTCAGATGGTAGAGATTGAAGCTCCATTTCTGCAGCCCTGCAGAAGCATTCTTTTCTACACATGGAGTGGGGCTGAAATCCATCTGCAGGCAGTTCTTTTGCTCCATCTGCTTAGCAACTTTGCAGATCACTTAACAACGGCAACTGGGGACTGCCATGATTGTGGTCATTGAATGAAGCAATCACATGGGCATCTCACTTAATGATTACTTTGCTCAACAACTGAGATTCCAATCCCAATTGTTATAAATTGAGGACTACTTGTCATGTTAAAAAAAAATCTGTAAATGACTATGCTTACCTAACAAGTGTCTGCTGTATTCTGTTTCTTTATACTTTTTATAGGCTGTTGAATTAGAAAGGCATATAAAGTGGCTTCTAGGAGTTTCTATGTTGAAGGCCATCTTTTCCCTACTATCCTTTCCACTGATGTAATCATTATGGGTTCTCTTGAGACTAATGGATTTGTGGACAGAAATAAGAGCTGGAGAAAGATGTTCCAAAAGAATGCTGCAATTTCAATTTCCCCAGCCTCCAGAGGCATTTTGCAGGGCTCCAGAAGCCTCCACAGCAATCATTTTCGCCAAAAAATGGGCTGTTTTTTGGCGAAAAGCCCTGTAGAGGCTTCTGGAGCCCTGCAAAAGAGAATAAGAGAATAATAAAGATTGTTGCTTCTGGGGGCTGGGGAGAGGAATACAAGATGTGTGAGGGTGTTGGGAGACTAAAAATGGCCCGTTTTTCACCCATTTTTGGGCTCCCAACCCCCACACGCATCTTATACTCCCTCTCCCCAGCCCCCAGAGGCAATAATCTTCATTATTCTCTTTCACTCTTCTTATTTTCTTCCCAAAACCACTCAGCCTTTATAGTTTTCCAGTATTTCCAGTTTTGAGTATTTTCTATGTCAGCAAATGCCTATTTTTTAAATAAAGTTTTTTTCCATTTTGATAAACTTGTAGATGCTACCTAAGTCTGCAAGCACTACTATGAAGAGATGAAGTTACATGTTGTTGTTGTTCACATAATGATTGTAATTGTAAAGTTTGGTTAATTAGCTGTATATTTACCAAATTTCCAAGATTTGTGGTAG
>JAEANM010027335.1:0-10562 GCA_017656035.1 Myanophis thanlyinensis | reverse complement strand
CCTGTGGGAGCGCACCGGTCGGTTGGAGGCTGATGGTGGCAACAGGCGGTCCCGTAAGTACCCGGGTCCCAAGCCATAACCTCTATTGGGCTTTGAACTGGAGTTTCCTGTTCCTGTGGCATGTATTCTGATTGGTTGTAGACTCCCATGTGGCCATGTGGGGTCATGGGTCATGATTCAAGTTTGGTTGAAGCTTTTGGCTGATGCAGTGATGGGGGCTTTGTTTGTGGCTGAATGGCTTTGCCCTGAAAGGGCAAGATAGGTTGGCATCTATCTTGGCACCTAGGTTGTAGATAGGTTGGCACCAAAATAGCTGCTGGGGCTATTAACAAAGATGGGAGCTGCTTTCCAAGAGCATGTTTCTCCTTTAGGGAAATATAATATTCTGCCGTTTCAATATTTCCTAGAATATTTCATTCTCCTAGGAGTGGGGTGGGTGCTAACATACTACAAAGTTGAGTACTACCTGTATACAAATTAAATATTATTTCATTGCGTTGAAATAGCATTTCAGCATAAGACTATACTAAAATTGCTTATAATTGCAATCACCCATTAATGTCATGTGATCAACAAAGGATTCAATTCATCTCATTACTGGGTTTATTTCTTTGCCTGGAAAATTCTAGTGAGATCATATATACTATATTAAATTTGTGCAGTGTAATTTCAGATATATGTCTTACCATGAATGTCCACAAGTTCTTACTTTTTCTTCAAAATGATGAAAGCATAATTGCACTCCCTGCGCAGTGGCTAGCCCATGGCTGGATAAAAGCTCATTATAGTACAAACAATATCACAACACATTACAAAAGGGAGGGACTTGTGTAATGTTGTTTTCATGTAGCCCTCCAGGAATACTACTATAAAACCTGTTATAATCAAATTGAATGAATAGGTATTGACAGTATATCTACTTGATTTTAAAAGGTATCACATAAAAACTTTTTTGGAGAGACTGATGAACACAGGAAAGTTGTGATTTTTTTTCAATGTTCTCATATATTTGAAAAAATAATGCAGGTAGACCAATACCTATATAGGTGGTGTAATTTATATTATATACAATCTAGTTACTGAATTAACTCATTTTCTAATGTTGCACAAAATATTAAATCATAAATATTAAATTGTCAAGGTTCATACTATGTTGTTAACATAAAACAAGACCCACTCTCCCCTGCTGAAATGTAAGATACAGGAATTACTTGAGAGATGTGATGTTTATAGCAAAATTTTCTTTGGAAAGGGTCAAAAGATGAGACTTCACTAGAGAAATATTGTAGTTTTTAAAATATAACATTATTTACATTTACAATCAGAGGTCGATTTTATTATATTTATTTGATGTACTTTTACATCACTTTATTATTTTGTCATTCCCTTTCCCTTTTATGTTAGTTTGCATTTTAATGCATGATGTTGAAACTTAATAAATATATTTAAAAAAAGGAAACAAGGCTCAAGAGATGGATAGATAGAGAGTGTGGGTGTGGATATTGGGTAATATCCTGCCTTTAAACAAGGGCCTGAACTGAGCATTTTTTGATCTTTTTCAGCTCATGGCTCTAAGCTTTCGCTTCGTATTATATGACAATATAATATGAGACAGTATGTCTCTTAGAGCCCAGCAGAGGCTCAGAACTAAGCAACTTTTCTTCACAATATAATCCAGAATGTATAAAGCATTGAAGTTTCATGGCAGGCAAAATTATGCAAAAAGAGATCATTGGGGGGGGGGGGGGGTGGGGAGACCGAAAGAGCTGAACTGCTGGAAACAAAATTTGTGCCACAATTCTACTATATCTGTGGATCTTTTGGGAGAAACCGTTTACATTTTCTTGCCTGCTTCAAAACTGCACCACATTAGTTGCTCTATCAGCTCTTGAGCTTGTTCCCCTTGTCTTGTGCATCCAGTAGCTTTTTACCGGTCCATGTTCCTTTTTCAGGTTGCCTTCCATGCCAGGCCCTCTGGCTCAGCTCCCCATACCTTAATAATCTGACTCCTACAGATTTGGCAAGTTCAAGGTGACTTGTTCAAATCAAGACAATTTTCCGCCTCCTTCTCCACCCACTTTCTCTCTGCCGGCTTCTCTTCGACCAATCGGGAATCTTGCAGGGCTGGGTTTGAGGGGCTCCTCCCACCCCAAAAGTGCAAAATTACACGTTTCTTTCCTAAGCCTTTCTGTAAACAACCTGAGCCCTTTGCTTTCATGTAAGCAGTAATTTTTTTAAAAAAGGAGGGCCACTGCTTGCTCAGCAGAATTAAGAGGGCTGTTCAGTAAAGGTGGCTGGCTTCCAGTTCATTTGGTGCTTTTGCATCTATGTGACTGAAGGACTTTTGTGATCCTTCTCTCGGCTCCACAGTCAGGAGGTAGCTGGCACTGACGTCCAAAATTGCAAAGGACACCACCAATACTGTAAGTTGCTGGGAGTTTAAATTCAGGGAACGTATTTCCATTTCGTCTCTTGTCTTCTTTTTTCCCCTCCGATTTTGCGGCTTCTTCAAACTGACAGCTAGCACAAAGAATTGGCTTTCATACCCTCTGCTGGTTGATGCTGTTTTTGCAGTGGTGCTGGAAGAGGTGTTGGGTCCTTTTGCAATGTACAACGAATGAATGATGCAATCCCAAGGAGGGAAAACATCAGCATCTCAGTCTGGAGCAGAAAGTTGTTCTTTTTGTATATTGCATAACATGTGTCATTTTGAGGCTTCTTTCCCTCTGGTAAAAGGTTTTTAAAAATATAAGACAAACTACTGTATATCCAAATCATCAACACTTGTCTCAGGGAAAATCTTATGAAGAGCTCTGCTGGACTATACTCAAAGTAAAGCAGCTCATCTAATCCAGCAGTTTGGTTTTTACAATGATTGGTCATATTCTTCAAGGAAACAAGTTATGAAACTGGTATCTTGTTTACATGCTTAGACAGATTTGCTGTTGAATTTGTTGTTGGAGATTTCATTTTTTCCCGTCAGTAACTATTCCCAGTAGATATATTTATAATAAATTTGACAACTTTTTTTCCCAAGGCATTTTAAGCTTCTATTTTTAAAGTAGTAATCTTTATTTTTTTAAAGCAATTTAAGCCCATGTCACATACTCTTATGTTGAATAAATTTTTTATTTTGTCAGGAAAATAATGCAGGATTCTGTGGAGTTAGAAAACATATCTTCATTTTTATTAGACACAGTATTCAATGTGGTTATCTGAAAGAAACTGAAACAATGTACTAATGAAAGGAAATCTTTTGAAAAAGAAAAAGAGAAAGAAAGAAAACCAGAACTTTTCAAATCCGTTTTGTAAACAGCCTTCAGTTTCTCTGCACTGCAGTTCTGCTGTCGGTTTTATACATGGAAATCCATTGGATTTCATGGAAAACTGTTGGCAGCATATGTATCAAACAAATTTCTCACAACTATTAACTTTCTGCAGCATTTCCAGTATAGATGCCAATGTTCTAAACTGATGAATGGTTCAGCAAGGGTGAGAAAGACAAAAACCCAGAGTCTAGGAGTCACAAAAAGCACAGAATTCACACATACTGATTACTGAGATCTTCCAAAGGTCTTGTAATTCATTATCTTTATAGAGAGAGTCTGCTTGCTGTTGTTGGGACTTTCTTCCACCAGGCCAACAAACTGGGAACCTTTTTTAAAAACAAATACTGAACTGTTTATTGTTCCAAGTAACAGATTCCACAGATAATACTCCCAGGCTCTGATGGAATCATATTGTATCCCCATATTTTGTCTCTATTTTGTAAAGATTGAAAAAAAGGAAAAATCAGATTCCAGTGCAGAGGGAAGGTTATATCCTTAAAAATGTGATATTATCATTGATATGCTTAATGAGATTAGTGTTGCTGATTATTTTTTTAATTTTTTCATTATTCTTACTTTGCCTATGGGCATAACATTCTAAAAATTATCAAGAAAGCTGACAAGAAATAGCCATAAATATATAAAGAAATAATGTTGACAAAAATGCTCCTTAAAATTGTTGCTGTAAAGTGTTTTTAAATATATAAACACAACTTTCTTTTTCTTCTTGGTGAATTGCTTTGCATAAAACAAAAACAAAACAGATTTTTGAAATTGCCAGTTCAAGTTCCTTGCTTTAAAAAGGAATATTGAATAATTGTCATTTTGTAAAAATCTTTGACATCTAGGACTGGCCTGTTTAAGAGAGGCTTCCCAGTTATTTTTCCTCAAAGCTAGCACTCTTCTCTCTTTTCTAAAAAGATATTATGGATTCACCTGTTACTTAACTGTTATCAGCCAAAGTGGCCAAAGAGCAAGCCTATAGTAATAGGTTGCACATTTTCTCAGGCTATGATGCTTGGTATCTTTGAGCAGTGATGCAGCAATAAGGCCTTTGTCTCCCCTTGGCATGCCCCAGTTACCTTCTGTTCAGATATGGGGTCTTGCCAATTGTATCTCCAAAAAGTGACTGTTAGTAAGAGTCAACCCCACTGTGTGCTGAACTAGGCGAAGCATGAATGAGACAAAGCTCAAAGCAAAAATCATGCAAGGAAGATGGCACACTAACAGGATCCATAGAAAATATTGGCAGCTTCCCACTATATGATTATTAGCTTTACTATGGTTTGTTCACCCAAGCCATGGCCGGCTTTGTACAACATTCTGTGTGACTCTGATTGCTGAATCATAAGATACAAGGAAGCCACTTCAAATTCTCATGTTAGGCATTGGTGGATCGTGCAGCAGTCTCTATCGCCTTCTGTTGCTCATCTGCCCATAGGCTTTTTGTGTTTATTTTTTTCAGTTCCAAATGTGAAAAGCATATAGCAATAGCACTTAGACTATATACTACTTTGCAGTCCTCTCTAAAGGGTTTACAAATTTTAGCATATTGCCTCCAACAATCTTGGTCCTCATTTTACCAACCTTGGAAGGATGGAAGGCTGAATCAACCTTGAGCTGCTCAGAATTGAACTCCTGGAGTAAGCAGTGAATTAGGCTACAGTACTGCATTCTAACCACTGCACCACCATGGCTCTATTAATTCCTCTTCCTCATGAGAAAAAAGAGGAAAAAAAGCCTTTTAAATTATGAAAGCATGAAGAGAAGCAATCTAATGATGTGTGTTTCACTTCAAATGGGATTAAATGCAGTTGTGGGAGTTCAGATCACCGTTCAATATCTTTTATAGCTATAGCAACTAATAATGTCCATCTTCAGAAGCTGTTTATTTCCAGATATATTGTGTTGAGGATAGAAAATAGGACAGGGATTTTCTTTCCTTCTTTGCCTCTAAGAAACTTAGATGGTCACAGTGGAAGCAGAATATGGATTGAATGGATCTTCATCAGATCCTGTAAGGCATCAATTACATTCTTTATTCATTCATTAGTTCACATTGCTAATATAGGCAGTATTTTTCATTACAATTTACGGTAATATAAAAACACTAGCCTTTTCTCACATAAACTCACCATTAACATTTTGACTGCTGGGAAGAAAACACAGGAAGGAGATTGAGATTAGAGCAAAGGGATGCATGAAGTATTATAATATATCCTAATTTATTTGTATTGATTCATATCCTGTTCTATTGCATTACATCAGTGGCACAAACAAGATTAAAAATATTCAAATAAAAATATGGCCTCCAAATAAAACACTGGCAACAAAAGTCAATTAAAAGCCTTAATAATAAATATTATTAAATAATGTTTTTAATTAAAGGATACTGATGTTACAAGAGAATTCCATCATCTGAGTATTATTACTGAATTGTCCATTGAAATGTAAAGCCCCATTGAATCTAATGGGACTTACTTCTGAGTAGGGCTCTGGCTATCTAAGCCAACAGTCTGCTGATGCTGCTGTCTCCAATCTCCAAGTTTTCTTTTCTGGATGTGTTGTATCTGTGACCTTGTATCTGTTGGATTTTCATCCTATGATTGCGTTGTTTTCTTTCATTCCCAGCTATAGCTGGAATACAGTGAAGTCACTTGACTGGACTGCTGTTCCAAAACTGAAAAAAAGGGAGGGGCTTCTCTTTCATGAGAGAGGGAGGGGAAGAGAGGGAGGGAGAGAGAGAGAGATGTCAAGAAAGCCCACTTTTAGAGAAGAATGGCATTTTCATTACTTATGAACTGAATACTGTGAAGCAGTCTTTATGCTTCTAATGCCAGAGTCAAAGTATCACTAATCCTTTAAATTTATTTCACTTGCAATGATGCCATTTTTCATTCTGGTTGCCCTTGAACTTTACTAATTCCACCCTGGCAAAAAAAACAAAAGTACTTTTCCATTTCCTACTGCTGAGACTAATCAGTATCCAAATCACTCCACCTTTTCTCTGTTGCCCAATGCTGAAACAGCTATTTATCACGCCCTCAAAGTTCCAGCCTGCTGGATAGGTTCTTCAGCAATCACAAAGTTGGTTCTTCTGTTCCTAGAGCTGACTTCCAATAGAAATGGATAAAAATGCTAATTAAATTGCATGCCTGTTTTTATTACTTTGGCAATAATCCTCTCCGTGCTATAATTTATTCATTTATCTACAGCCAAAAAGTTGTCCTGCACCACTTACACAAAGTTATTAATAATTTGGCAGCCCATGTCTTCAGTGTTCAAAATGTAAAGAACAAAAGATACAAGAAAATAGAGGGCTGCCCATCCTCCTCCAGGGTGGCTTTGCTTTAGCTTTCTTAAATCATGCCTGCAAATATATGTAAAATGCCATACCAGAAAAAAAGAATAAATTGAGAAATTGAGCATCACCTGGGTAACCCTAAATTATGTCTACCGTATAAGGATATTGTTCTAGGTTGCTTGCTTTCTCAGTTCCATTGAGCAGCAAAATTTAAAATTTGCTGAATTCTTGAAAAGTAGTAAAGGCACCAGGTTGGAAATGAAGAGGCTGTGAATTCTAGTCCTGCTTTAGGCATGAAAGCTGGCTGGATGACTTTGGATGACTTAATAGGGTGATTGTTGTGGGAAAATAGGTGGAGGAATAAATATTAGATATGTTCACTTCTTGAGTGACTTATATAACGTAATAAAAGAAAGATGAAAAGCTAATAAATAAATTCTGGGTAGCTTTGGGAGTTGGCTGAAGTAGTATTTGGTTTCAGTTAGTGGTTTATAAACTGATATATAGTTTACTTTATTGTATATACAGTAAATTGTACATTATTCAGTGAACAGACATTAAATAGACCATGACTTTTCATATTTTAGGAACTCAGTTACTAGTTATTCTTTGTAACAAAATTCCAAGCTATGTATTATTATGTTATATAACTGCTTGGTTTTTTTCAAGAGTATCCACTTGAAAGAGCTTTAAACAAAAGCATTATCCTTTTCTGCCACCTTTGAAGCTTGCTATGAAAGGAAGAGTGACAAACACTACAGTTTAAAATATATGTGCTTCTTAAAGGCACTCAAATATTAAAGCATGCAGTGCCATCCACATTACTTGGGATTTATCCCTTGAAATATAGGTAGGGTTAGTGCCCATAGCTGCAGTCCTCTTGCATATTTACCTAAATATAAGAACTTCTAATCCTAGGATTCCTAACACTACTAATCAAGAATATCCTGTAGCTTTCCTTCTTCATCAGTTGCTGTTGTTTGTTTGCTTGATTGATTTATGAAAAAAAGGATAGAGCAAATGGCAAAAACCCTTGGGAAAATTACAAATGGGATTAATACATTTGGATCTCTTCTATGAATGGGGCAGGGCAATTATAAAACAGAACAGAATAACAGCATTGGAAGGGACCTTTGAGGTCTTCTAGGCCAACCCCCCTGCTCAAGGAGGATATCCTATACTATACCATTTCAGACAAATGGTTGTCCGGTCTGTTTATCTGAAATCTCTTCAGTCCCAGTGAACTTGGTGAGACAGTAGAGTTCTGCATGCCAAATTGTTGGAAAAAAATTCTTTCTCTTTTTTAACTAGTGTGAACTTGTTGCATTGGATTTATGGGTCTTACATTGCAGTCCCATAAACACCAATACAGTGATGAGCCTAACTGAGTGCACTACTACTAACTCCAGGTAAATGTGTACATTAGATTATAATTATGTTATTAGACAGTGTTGGAAGAAATGTCCATCTGGGTTCAGTTCCAAGTGGGGAGAAAGACACTGAAAACAAGGAGACTGTTTGGAAGGATGGCTTAATGATGGACAGGACCACATGGTTTTAGGTCCTGGGTAAAAATGAGCAAATGGGTGAGAGAGAGAGAGAGAGAGAGAGAGAAATTTATAGCCTCTCTTAGGTTTTGGATTAGAGTTTCCTGTTCCTGTGACAAGGGCATGTATTTAGATTGAATGTAGAGTCCCATGTGGCCATGCAGGGCCAGTCATAATTCAAGTTTGGTTGCTGCAATGATGGGGCTTTGTTTGTGGCTGAATAGTTTTGCCCTGAAGGATAGTCCCATCATCCTGGAGTTGAGGTCTTTTGTTTTGTAGATAAACTGGCCCAGCCTTTTGTATTGTAGATAGGTTGGCACCAAAATATCTGCCCAGAGCTATTAACAAAGGTGGGGGCTGCTTTCCAAGAGCATGTTTCTCTTTTAGGGAAATATAATATTCTGCTTTTTAAATATTTCCTAGAATATTTCATCCTTCTAGGAGATGGGTGGGTGCTAACTTTCTACAACAATTGAGTTGATTTTGGCTTGTTTTACTTATTTACCTTGAAAACATTTTCAAACATAATAAACAATATGACTTTACATTTGGGGTACTTAAAGCTCTGGAGATGGATTATTTTTTTTCTTCTGTTCAATTGTATCTGATTTAATTGATTTAAATCTCAGAAAGAGGGAATCAGGAGCTTTTCCAGAGATCAGGACCAAGATATGAAAAGAGGTATTTGCACATCTCCTGTAGGCAAATAAACCCAAGAACAAAGGACTATATTTGCATGCATTTTCCTATATAATCAGTTCATATGAAAACAATATCATCTGCATTGGTTTTGCAATGGAATGTACATTTCTAAAATAAGGAGGACTTTGCTTTTAGATTTCTTAAAGCCCCAGCCTCTGTGGTGAAAGATCTTATCCCTGACTGGGAGATGATCCGAAGAGGCCTAACCCAACCCTGGAGGGGAGCCTGCTTGGAAGCCCCACTGTGTGCCACCATCAGCTCAATCATGTAAGAGAGAATTGATATACAAAAGGAAAGTAGTCCATGTTTTCCTTCTACTAGTGAGGAAAGACTTCCTACAGTTGCTTGCTCAGTGTAATTGTATTACGTCCCTGACAATGTACAGTATAAACTATGGCTTAGGCCAGGGGTAGGCATGCATTACAATAAATTCTTTTTTGGGACACTATAGAGGCCAATCAGGATTATGCTGCTCAACTTCAGTCTCCAACCACCCAATAAATCCCTGAAATTTTATATCAGTTTCCTGCAGGGAAATAGATGAGTTATGTATCTGCTATGTTCCTTCCTATCAACAGGTTAACAACCTCCTAACCAAATCGTGCAGGGACGCTAACTCCAAATCCTATCCCTCTATAGATAACCTTAAGTGCTCCCAGTTTCTCCCATGAACTGCTCCTACAAGAAGAACAACAAGGCAGCACTGGCATATTTCAAATTTCCACATTCTTGGGTGTCCTTGGAAAACTAAATTTCCCCACCTTCAGGTGTTAACTAAGTGTTCCGGCATATTTGTTTGCCATATCTTCCTTTTTCGTAGCCAGCCAAAATGTATCCCTGGACGGTCTGAAAAGCCTCTAATATCCAAAGTGAGCCCATCTGGTGGAGAAAATTTGGCTTGGATGTCTGCTAACATCCAAGAAGCATAATTAGCATGTCTGAAAAGCATTTTTGGAGCAAAGGCATGCCCTTTCAGGACTATGCTAAATTAAAATGGAATGGATTGGTACGGAACTGTTTATGTCACTTCTGTTACTCACTGCAGCTCTTTGGAGCTGGAAAAACAATCCCCCAGCTACCAGGCATCAGCAAGTTTCTCAACTCTGATTTATGGTACCACTAGATAGTCCAGAAGACATACAGCAAACCCATGAAGCTTTGGTGCAGCCAAAATAAAATGCATAAAATACCATCTTGTTTGGCTGCTTAAAACTGGTAGTAATACTGGTTTTCCACAGCAAACCACCTACGGCTGTATTTCAGCAGTAAGCTGTTTTGAAATTTCTACATAATTGTGGTTAGGAAAAATGGGCCTGAGAAATAACTATGTTCATATTTTAGGTCAGCATTCAGTACCTTACAAAAACTCTGAAAAAGAAAAAAGGAGGGGAAAATAAGAGTGGGGAAGTCCTACCTGTTTACACCAGTTTTTTTGTATACCTTTGTATGCCAAGATACTCACAGCTCCCTAAATAGCATCTACAGAACTCCAACTTTAAATAAAATTTGTAATATTGAAAATTAAAGATAGTTACAATTTTTAAACATGCAATTTCGTCTACCGTACTTACATGTATTTTGGAGAAGACAAATGAAGATGTCAAATCTAGTAATCTTTCAAAATTTCAGCAGTTTAATCCATTTTAGGTCTTAAAAAGTGACCCAGCCTTTGTTTATTCT
>JAEANM010027334.1:0-10563 GCA_017656035.1 Myanophis thanlyinensis | reverse complement strand
TATATGGTATAGTGATGATCTTTATTATTATTATCTATTTGTAATAAGAAAACTGAATAAAATATATTTGTGAAAAAAAATGTTTTTAAATGTTCTTTTTCCTCACCTTCCTGTTTTTACTGTTCATTGTTTTGACTGTTTATCTCAACCAAATGCCCTGTACCATCTGGTAAAACCTTTTGCTATATGCAAAATAAATAAATAAATAAATAAATCTGAATCACAGATAGAACATTGGAAGCTACCTATATTAAAAATAAGGTTTGTACATTGGATTCAGAGAGATGGAGTGAAATAATTCAGCACAGATTTTCATTTTCTCAGAGAATTGAAACTGCCTCATTCCAGTGAATGACATTTCTCAGATAAAAATTCTTTTAGCGTTGACAGAAAACTCCATGGTAGACAAAGTTGAAGGGAAAGTTCTGGATTTCGGTGACCAACATCTTGGTTAACTCAGCATTTGTAAGTTTGTTTAGTTAGTTGACTCAGTCTAATAATTGATTTATCTTTATTCCATAGTTATTTAATTTCCACCAGTTCCTTTCCTGTCATATTTCTTCAGCTTTTTTTTTTCATCATCTACATTCTTCTGCAAATCGAAGAAAAAAGTATCCCATTACACTCACTGAAAGACCTCATAATTACTAACACTCCTTCCCTTGCACAAAATTCCCTTAATATAGCTGTTTGAGACTAGATACAGATATTTCTTGCTCTACCTGGCAAATACTGATCTAAATTTGATCACATTCTATCTCACAGCAACGATAATCCATCTCATTTATTAGCCATAAAATTGCAAATGGTAAAAAGTTTTTGATTTCAACGAACTTGGACTGGGTTTTGTTGTTTGAGTGCATGATTAAAATTAACTTGGTGAATATTAAACTGTACTTTGATTTAGAACAGAGACATATAAAAGAGCTGCTTTTCATTGCTCACAAGTAGTTTAATGTAAGTGCCTCAAATCTTCCAACAAGCACTTAAAATATTTTGAAAAGAACTAAAGCATTGCAATGTGAATTTCCTTTCCTATATGTTCCATTCCCTATGGCCAAAGACTTCCTTCAGAATACTGTGATTAAACCTGCTGTATAAACCATTCTATATGATTGAAAATCAGACCTTCTCATTCAAAACAGGGAAGGCTAAATCAGGATATTATTGCGGGAATCATGCAAATTATGTAAGTTGTATCACATGATGCACATAAACAGAATAATTTGCATAATTGTGTCACAATGGACATGATCTAGCCTGTGTTTTTAATTAATGACCAATACCATTTGTGTGTGTGTCATTTGGAATGTATCCAATTCAGTTGTTTAAGAGCAAAATCTTACCTTGCAGGAAGAGTTACAACTTAGAGTTGGGATGCAACTTTTAGGTCAAGTTTTTTTTTTTTGAAGTTGGATTTCATGGTTTTAAAATCTATTATTCCATGTAAAATCATTAGCAACTTTTATTATAGAAAGCTTTTTTCCTCTTTTATTTTGGCATAAAGCCTGATCTCTTGCTCTTATGTAAAGTGTGGTGGGGCATTTCTTTGTTCAGGAATTGTAAAATCCAGACTGCTCCCCATTAGAAAGCTTCAGATAAGTTCTGCTCCATCCCATCTCTCCCCATTGCTGAAATGAGGGCTTTCTTCCACAGGCACCAACATGCCCAGAGTCTTATGCAGGAAAGCTTTTCATTCAGAGACATTCAAGAGATGTTCAGAAATGCTGAATGGGCAAATGTCTGCAACAGAAATAGTATATTTGTGTGATGTCAACCGAAGTAGGATTTATCTGGAGCATGAACACTCAGGCTTTTACAATTCTTGAATATGGATTATATTAGAACATAATTATATTACGACATAGGAGGTGTGTTTATTCAGAAAGGCTAGATGCAAATTATACAAATAAAATATACTTGCAATGGAAAAATGGGTTGCCTCTTAATTTTTCTTCTTAATTGTCTTCTTAATTTTTGATTTTCATGTCTTTGTGTACAGAATTGTATATAAATATCTCATAAATTTCTCATCTAGCGTTTGCAATTTTAAATGACTTTTTGCCAGGAAAAAAATACATAACATGTTGATTCAGAATCAAGCATTCTCCTCTAGGTTGCCTTTGATCTTCCACATATCAAGGGTAGAACCCACTAAAACGTTGCCCATTTTTAAAGGACAGAAAGCCACCTCTCCAAGGTGAATTGTAGGCTCAATCTATTGACTTCCTTCTGGGGATCATGTGCATAAATGCAAAGTGTTACTTTCTTCTTCCAGGAATTCAGCAGTTTCTTCTCAGTACATATTCTTGTCCCCTTTTCTACTCCAAAAAGCTGTTAATTTATAAACCGTAAAAAGTTTTCTTTAGAAATTGGACTCCTTAAAAATTTGGCACTATAAAAGCTTGTTTTATATGATATTGTGCACCATTTAAAAATACATTTTAGTTACAGATGTTGTTTAGTTCTATGATGAACATTAATTTAAAAAGGGAGAGAGAAAAGCTTTCAACAGAAGGCTCATGGAAAGTTTTCCATGTTTCATTTCTGCCACCTAGTGGACATTAATAACCAATTTTTAAAAATTAGGATTAATGAAGAATATGAAAGCTGAAGAAACCTGAAATGTTAGAAAAAATTAATACTTTTTTCTACATCTTCAGCCCAAATATGATTGCTCAACTTTATATAACTAATTTTTAAGTTTGCTAACTGATGTATTTACATCTGAAGCCAGAAAATTGGAGGGTATGCAATAAAAAAAAAATCCTCCTTTTTTACTATAATCTCTTAATTTGGGGTATAGTTGTGGCAACTGGATGGAGTTAAATGTTTACTGGCCAGATGCCTTTCCTGTTATCACATCAGAGGTATTTTTTCTTTGCATCCCAAGAAACATCCATGGCTACCTAGGATTGAACTATCTCAACCTTCCAAGTGGGAGACCAGCATCTTCAACACTAGGCTACCATGCCACTCATAGGACAACTTTACATCCTGTGTGATATATTTCAGGGTTTTTTTTTCATTTAGAAAATGCTAAATGAAGTTTACATTAGCTTTAGCCAACTCATTCTAATGAGGCAGAACCATAGGTTTGTGATTTCCTGTTGGTTTGGGAGAAAAATATATTACTGTCTTCGCATATTATAGTTAAAAAAATATTTGGTTAACCAAAAGGAATTAGTTCTGCTTGTTGTCATTTATAGTAGAGAAAATCATTCCATTTTCTTATCAATTATTCACAAATGTTAAGTTTTGTCAGCATGGCAATTCATGGTTAATCGAACAATGGTTTATTGAATTAATTCTACTAACTAGATTTTCAAAATAAATTAACCGTAATGGATTAAAATAACACAACATATTGGTTCTGTTCCATTACTGTGGTGGCCAGTGTGTTGTTTCTTTTGAATTTGAAAATCCCATAATGTTTTAATAATAAACCTAGAGTATTTTGTCAACTTTATGATCAAACATTAATTTGGGGGCATCAAATCCATCTTTTCTGTGTGCATTGCATGTGTAAAAGCTGCATGCATGCACAGATGGTGTGGTTGCACATGCAGCACATGTGGAGGAGCCACACACGTGCAAAGCGCATACTTTTCGGCACTCGGTAAGCAACAGGTTCGCCTAAAGTTTCTAAAATGAGTGCTAAGAGATTAACAGTGGTTTACATTCTGTGGTTGTTCGCAGTTTAAGCCCACTCCTGGCCTAACCCCTTCCTTACTTATACAGATGTAAATTCCTTGTTTTAACTATAAATAACTGTCTAAAGGGATTTCAGGAGGGTGAGGTGACCAACTGACATCTCATATAATTTAGAGCTCTGCAATTTATTTTCCATATTTAATACACATTTTAATACATGTAACTTGAATACCAACTTTTGTTGGGCTAAAGATAATCAAGGCTCTTCAATTTTACACTGCATTGTGAAAATATTCCTATCCAATGTTATATTCTAACAGTACTTGTTTTGACAATATGGATTGTTGGCAGCTTTATTCTCTACAACCGTAGTGAAATTCTGGGCTTTAGTCCACATCTAGATTGAAATACTATTTTTTGGGTTGAACATTTTGGACATATGCAACAATACATTGGCATTTCCCCCATTCCATGTAATTACTTCTCCAGACAATTCTGTTGAAGTGGATGTCATCACTGTCAGAATTAAAAACCATTTTTTTAAACATATATAATGAAGAAGCATAAATTTATAAGATATATGGTCCGAACTTCACATGTGCATAAACAGAACAGTTACAGGGATCTTTTGTGTTGATTTATTTGTTCCATGTCTGCCACCACAACCCCACCCCATAACACTGGAACAATTATACGTCCGTTGAAGGGAGGGAGGGAGAGAGAGAGAGAAAGAGAGATGGTGACTGTTAATATAGCAAAAGGCCATTGAAACTAATCCAAATACAACAGAACAATGTTTTGTGCAATTACAATTTATGGGAATGGCTTTCATAAGCCAAGAGAAGATTTATTTCATTTTAAAAAAGGATTTTGACATGGGTGAGACCTTAATTCTTTGCTCTCAATTGGTGAGTATAGTTTAGCATCACACAATACAGAGATCTGAAGTTTTCCTACTTCTTACCTCTCTGATACAATCCCAGCCCAGATTGTTTTTATGTTATCTGTCATCTACTGTTAAAAACCATTCACACAATCTGATGTTTGAAACATTCACACAGAATTGTTGGGAGTCAGGTGGCATATACATTTTATCACTATTATTGTTATTATCATTGATAATGTGGTACATCAATTCAAATCTATTTTTATTGCAGCAAAAATAATTGCATCTGATGAAGTACAGTAGATTTTTGTTTTCAAATATATTGATCTTAAAAGTGTCCTAGATTTGTTACAGATTTCAGTATATATAAATTTCCCCATGAATTCAGTAAGGACTATGAGCATGTAATATGTTGGGTCCTGCTATATCTTGACAGCAACTTAAAACCACTAAGCAACTAAATTTGAGGTCAAGTGAATTAACAGTTCTCTTATTCCTCAAATGCATAGAAGCTAAGAGGTTTAAGTAACAAATTGAAATCCCCCATTTTATTATCTCACCTCTGATCTGAACCAGCTTATTTACCTTTAAAAATACATTCTTTCTTCAGCATTGTTTCTTCATCACATCCATGAAGGTAATCATAATCACACTGATATATTTATCTTTTTTTTTTTGTCCCACTTTACCTCAAAGCTTAAATAAATGGGGGTTAACTTCGTTTTTACTTCAGTAACAACTTTGTGAGATATCTTGGATGGCAAGATAACTATGGCCTAGAATTCAACAAGTTCTAGCAGGTTCACTAGAACCGGTAGTAAATTTTCTAAACAGTTCAGAGAACTGGTTGTTAGAAGAAATCTCCTTTTGTTTTTTTCCACTTTAGGGTTAATCCTGTGAGGAAGGCAGGAAAAAACATTCTGGTGTTGTTTCTAGCCTAATCTTTATTGCTGTGCTTACAGAAGCTGTCTACCCAGTCACATGACCCTTCCCAGCCATGCCCACCATGCCATGCCCACAGAACCAGTAGTAAAAAAAATTGAATTCCACCACTGGCGCTATCTAACAAAATTAAATGGTGAAAAAAGTAAGATTCTACATTTCAGCAAGAAAAACAAAATGCACAGGTACAGTATATGTGGTGCCTTGGTCAATAGTAGTAACTGTGAGAGGGATCTTAAAATCCTAGTGGACAATCATTTAAATATGAGCCAGCAGCTGCGAAAAAAGCCAACACAGTTCTAGGCTGCATAAACAGAGGGATAGAATCAAGATCAAGTGAGGTACTAATACCACTTTATAAAGCCTTGGTAAGGCCACACTTGGAATACTGTATCCAGTTTTGTTGCCATGGTGTAAAAAAGATGTTGAGACTCTAAAAAGAGTGCAGAGAAGAGCAACAAAGATGATTAGGGGACTGGAGGCTAAAACATATAAAGAACAGTTGCTGGAACTGGGTATGTCTAGTTTGATGAAAAGGACTAGGGGTAACATGGTAGCAGTATTCCAATATATCAGGGGCTGCCACGAAGAGGGAGTCAGGTTATTTTCCAAAGCCCTTGAGAGTAGGACAAGAAGCAATGGAAACTAATCAAGAAGAGAAGCAACCTATAACTAAGGAGAAATTTCCTGATAGTTAGAACAATTAATCAGTGGAACTTGCCTCCAGAGGTTGTGAATGCTCCAACACTGGAAGTTTTTAAGAAGAGTTTGGACAACCATTTGTCTGAAATGGTATAAGGTTTCCTGCCTAAGCAGGGGGTTGGACTAGAAAACCTCCAAGGTCTCTTCCAACTCTGTTATTCTACTCTACTCCTACTCCTACTCTATTCTACTCGACTCTACTTTACTCTATTCTAGAGTAGTAAGCTACTGAATAACCAGCTGCCAGGGAACAATAATGGAAGAGATATTAGCTTTGAATTCAGCTTGGCTACTGGTTGATCACTGAGGTCAATAGAATGTTGAATTGCAAAGATTGATGCTCTGATCCAGTATTTCTCAATTTTGGCAACTTTCAAGATGTGTGAACTTTAACCCCCAGAATTCTTCTTGGAGTTGAAATCTATCCATTTTAGAATTTCCAGGTTGAGAAACATTGCTCTGATCTTATCAAATGCTCCTAGCCATGTGTCTGAGGATATGGACATTAGTTTCTCACTGTTTCAAATGGAAAATATTTGGCCCAAATTGAGAAAAATGTATAAATTAGCATCATCAAAAGAAAACAATTACTCCTACAGTTTGATCTACGTAGCCCTTAATAACTGTTTATTCAAAATAAGCATTAGAAAATCATTTAGAAATATCACAGTTGCCAAACATAGCACATAATATGACAGTAGCTATCTTAATTAAGAATATTGTATTGACTTTTTATTTACAATAACAGTAATTCAATGGTGTATGTGCCTGTTCAGAAGCAAACCCCACGAAGTATATTGGAATTTATTTCCAGGTATATAATACAGGATTATAACCTAAATTAAGTGTCATGGGTCTGAAAACATTGGCACATAATATCCCTTCCCTCAAAGCCCTGGTGTGATCTTCAGAGCCCCTAAAAAAGTTGCTGCTGAATTTAAAATGTTAGAGGATGGAAAAGATATTAAATGTACGAGGAGTAATTATATTATAGTTAATTAACTAAATAAACTAAAACTTTTTTAGTAGGCCAGGCTCTTCTGTTTTGCATTCCTAGGTTTCCATTCAAGGACTAAACGTAGCCTTCAGTCCCCAAAAGTTTATGCAACCCTGGTTCACAAAATAATTTAACTCGAAAACATGTTTGGGAAACAAGTATTTCTCTGGCAAAAGCAGAGCAACTCTTTTCTTTGTCAACTGGTCCAAAGCCAGAATTTGTCTCACAGGTAAAAATAAAAATGGACACGTATGGAGCTTGAGGTGTCCTTGCTAAATAAAAGGATTTAGGTACACAGACTATTCATTACCCTGGTTAATCTTCTCAGGAAATATTATATGTACAGAAACATTTTCATCATCATTTGCTTTAAGAAAGCAATCCCTCTCCTTATGCAGCAAATTGCTGTATCTGGCATTGGATAGCCATACTTCAAATTTAGAGAAAAATATAATCCCAGTTGTACCCAAAACAACAAGACATGTAAGGAAGCTTAGAACTATGAAGCAGATCACCTGACTCTTAGTGAGCAAGGATTGCCTGTTTTCAATTGTCTCTTTTATGGTCAATATTTCCTTCTCTTGCTGAGGAGCTGGTTTACGGTGCCCTCTCAAATGCAGGTGGTGATTCTGATTCTGTTTTTGTTTAGCCACCACATTCACACTTGTGTTTCTAGTGTAAAAGTTACAGGTGGCCCCAGCAAAGTATGGTTTGCAAACACACATGAAGCCTCTGCCACGGTGTCCATGACATGTCCCACCATTTTCACAAGGGCTACTATCACAAGCTGGGATGCGATTACTGCACAACACACCCCGATAGCCAATAGGACAAGAGCAGTGGAAGCTCTTGCCAATATATGTACACGTGCCTCCATTTTCACATGGGTTTGGTTCACAGACATCAATATCAAGCTCACAAAACTGTCCAGTAAATCCTGGAGAGCACACGCAAGATGTGTAAGGTGCAAACCCATCATCGTCCAAACAACTTCCTCCATTTTGACAAGGCGAGCTGCAATTCAAAAGAAGAGGAAAAAAGAATATGTGAACAAAAGGTGATAATTTATAACAGGGGTCCCCATCCACCGGGCTGCAGTCCACTTGTTCAGAACCGGGCTGTGCAAGTGGTGGGCAAGTGTAAGCATGCACAAAGAACTCCACTTGTGGGCCATCATTTGTGCAAATGGAGCTGTGCATGCGCACACCTATCACTTGCACAGAACGATCCTCTCTCTCCATCCGCCAGACTGCCAAGCCAGAAGGTTTGGAGACTACTGATTTATAAATTCACACCAGTAGCAGTTCTGTTTCTTTACATTTTTTCTCTCCACCCCCACCCCGGTTTAAAAAAAAAAAAAACTCATATGAATAAAATGAAATAGTTTAATTTGAGGCAAAACACCGCCACTGGAGGTGTTTTACCAGAACATTTCAAACACAATCCATTTGAATTGTTCTGAGTATTAGACTACAGACAACACAACAGAGTCAAAGTAAGATGTAGGCCTCAGATTAATCTAGGCGCACAAAGACCACTGTTTCATTGTGAAAAGGGGTTGACTTTTCAGTCTTGTCTGCCTGGGATCATAGGCAGCTCTTTGGCAAAACTGCAATTTGCTTTGAAAAGGTTTCATCCATATCTTCTTCCTGATTGGGCGTGAAAGAGTATACAATAGTTGTATTGCTTTTATTTGTTCATTTACGTTAACCCAGATGTATTCTATAGCAGGTGTCTCCAACCTTGGCAACTTTAAGACTTGTGGACTTCAACTTTGCTAGCTGAGAAATTCTGGGAGTTGAAGTCCACAAGTCGTAAAGTTGCTAAGGTAGGAGACCCCTGTTCTATAGTATTGCAAAATTCATTCGTTCTGAGCAGATTTTTTAAAAACACAATAGTTCTCTTCTTCCTTTTCTTTGCTTTTGTTCCTTTTGAAGAAATTGTATCCTTTAATCGCTGCATTCCAAGAGAACCATTATACCATATGTCTGCCGTGTTTATTAAATCATTTTGCCTTTTATACTAAGAACTCAGAGACTCATCTTATTTCCCATGGTCTTAATATTAGTTTATAACTAATGAAAGTCATAAATTTTCTGAGCCAATATTCTGATTTTTCTTTGTGTGCTTTCAGAATCTCATTTCAGCAACTTCTACAGTGCACAAATCTTTATGAGGTCTTATTGCATTTCCACCACTCATTGGTTTGCATTTAAAGTCTTCCTGATTATCATATTTTTATCAATTCCTGCAAGGTATATCCCATCTTGTGCCAGCAACCTGTCTGCAAAGTTCAGACCATGAATCTGGAAACCACACCTCTTCCTTTGAAAGCAAATCAGATATTCAGTCTCTGATACTTGTACTTAAATATCACAAAAACCTAGAATATGGTCAGTCTAGAACCAATAGGACATATTCTTGTGCCATAGCTTTTTGCAATGTTAAAAATGAATAGTGAAAAGTAAATATTGAGGATTGTTGGACTGGTGTCCAACAAATATCTTCAATGCTATTAGATTAAAAAAAATTTTTTTTAGATGTGTTTCTCTACTCTTATGCTTTGTGTCCTCATGTATTTCATCTAACTCATTGTATAATTTATTGTGGAAAAAAATAAATTGACATTGTAATGAGGAAAAAATTACATAGTCGTGCTTAAAAGTCTAGGTTTTGTATTACCAATGTTAAGATTCTTGTCCAAAACTGCTATTCTGGAATATAGTTGAGTAGAGACTTTCAGATCAAGTTTAAAAACATCATATAAAGCATAGTAGCTAATTAATAGTCTCTAACAGTTTGAAGTCTATTTTTTTGAAACAATATATACATGTTCTCTAATTGTATAGAAAGTCATTATAAATATTGAAAACATAACTATTGGAGTCTTTGTTGGGATTACTTCCCAGTTACTTGTTTTGATACATGTAATTCTGCTGGAAAGAAATGAGAACATACAGAATCTATATTCAATATTTTCCTCTAGTCAACTGTGATGTTACTCACAACTTTCCAATCAAAATGACACTCACTGTTGTCTTCTTTTTTTTAACTCATGAACTAAAAAATGATTTAACCATATTCACTTGTTTTACTGCTCGAGAACAAGCATATTTGCAGCAAAACAGTCTCCTTTTAATGGCAAAAAGGCCAAATCTCCTTCTTCAGGTTTTTGGTTATTTTCCTCTCAGTTAGACAGTGAAGCCAAAAGTGAGCAGGGCTGATGGGTAACACACAAAAAACAAATGAGTATATCAAATTTATCTAAATAATGAATTTGCTTTCCCATTACAAGTTACATTCTTTCCCCAGCCTCCATTCACCGTCCCGAGTCCCTTCTCAGGAGAGAGGTGGTATATAAATTTAAATAAATAAATAAATA
>JAEANM010027333.1:0-10563 GCA_017656035.1 Myanophis thanlyinensis | reverse complement strand
CTGTGGATCGATTACTTGATTACTTGTTGGTCCATTTGTTGAAGGGGGCCAAAAGATTCTCCCTAGCAGCTGCCTCTCCTTTTGCTACAGCTGATCTAGTCATCACACCCACAGTCGGATCAACTTCCGCTCCCCTTATTTCATCCTCCTCATCCTCACCATGGTCACTCACTCATCCCCATTCATCTGTCTTATTAGAACTTTCCCATCTCCCCCTCCCATATCACTAGCTGGTTGTGGCGACGGGGATCATGAAGTGCTCTGTAATATGCAAACATTTTAATCCTTTTAAATATTAATTCCTTACGACAGACTACACCGTATTCTCTATCATCATTTGTATGTCTAAATATCGCTCCATCCATATTCCCTTGTTTAATCCAGGGGTGTCAAACTCGCAGCCCATAAACCGGATGTGTCTGGTCCTAAGCCAGGGATTGTGGGTTCAAGTCCCATCTGGGGTGCCACGAAGCGGTATTGAATGGTATTCCTCACTGTGATGTTGCCTCCACAGTTTTCCCACAGTTCCATTCTTACGTGATTTTTAATCTTCCTATGTATTCCCTATGTGCTGACAGAGAGCCATTTTCAACAGGATTAAATCAGTGAACATGATGCAGCCCAATAGAAAGTGATGGATTCCTATAACCCAAGAACTTCTGTAGGAATTAACAGTGCAAGATTTTTCTACTAATCCCTACTTTCTCATAGGCATCATTCTTAATAATAAACATGATAAAAATAACTGTCTGCTGCTCAAAAATAAAATAGGTAATAAAACATAGCACCTTTACAATACCATTGTTCAATAGTTTCATGTTATCACTTATAGCTATACCAGTAGAACAATTGTTTTCAGTCTTAAAGCCAATAAGGTAATACTAGAATTCCAAAACTTGAAAAATAATAAAAGTATTGGATAATGGATTGCAGATTTTCCCAAGTTAAAGCTTCCGCTAACAGAACATTTTTAATCAAATCATAAAATTGCACACTGGCCAAAGCAGCTTTGTTTTAGTCTATTGTTGGGTGGGAAAATGATGGATCAAAAACTAGGATTATATTAAGACTATACATTTCAGCATTTCCAGCAATTTTGACAGATATAGACCAATACATCAGGAGGGCGGGGTGCTGATTTGAAGAAAGTTGCAGTAAACATAAACATTGCATAAAGTCAGAAGATGTTAAAAATATTTTTGAGTGTTGTATCAAATGGAAAGGAATGCTATTTTCTAGATTGGTCACCAAATAAAGAGATTTTTTAATGTTTGACATTCTGAAAATGATCAGAGAGAGAGGGAGGGAGCATTTTTACTCTATTATAGACTAAATAATTTGATTAATCAACTGAATGTTTATTTGTATTGGTTTTCTGATGAAAAAGGAAGATGTGAAAAACAGCCCAAGCCCTCAGCAGGTCCATTGAAGGACCAAGCAATCTTTAAATCCAAAATCAATGATTGGTAAAAGAAAATAAAACAAAATGAAGGTCATTCATCAATGAGGTAAAAGTAAGGCATGGTTATAGTTGATACTATATAACTAAAGCCAATAACATTTCAAAGAAGCTGGCAGCTGAATAATCAAATGATAATTTTTTTCCTCATAAGTTTATTTCAGTTATAACTACATATTTTCCTAAATTCACATTTTGGTTCAGTTTAAATGGGGCTGTGAGAGAATGGCATCTCACTGTATACACAACAAAAACTTCCAACTTGTGCCAGATCATCAGGAAAGCAAATTTAAGGCTTGGAATTTTAGAAAAGCAAACCAGGAATCATTATCCCTATCTTCTTTCTTATATATGTCTGTAGGCATAAGGCTGGTTGCCCCATTTGAATAAAAAGTTGGAGAAGGCTATTTTACCATCCACATTGAAGATACTATATAGAGTATATTTTCTTTGTCACTAAGTATTAACAGTAATCAGATGCATCCTGAATAATATTGCTTATCGCTTCCAAAGAGTTAGAATGTGATGCTTCCTGGAAGGAAGATTTGTATGAAGGATGTAGGAAAGGGAGGAAGTCATACCTAAAGGATAAAAACTCATCCATCTTTGATCTGTCTTCCCACAAGTTGTCTGTACTACATGATACAGTACATACATTTTTGTCACACATTTTGGCATCCTTGATCTGACTTATAGGACTATACCAGACCCCATCAAAATATTATACTTTCCTTATTTATTTTCTATTTCCTTCAAAGGAGCCACAGCTGGACTTCACATAATCCACATAGGTATACATGATATGTGCACAAGATATTCTGCTTCAAATATGGGATTTTATATCTGTGACCTTGGTGGCACTCAAGTTGCAAAGCAAGAATCTGTAATCTATAGTCCATTCATCAAGTTGGAAAAGATAATTGAGCTATTCTGAGGCTCCTTAGAATACTCGGAAACTGAAATATCTGATATTGTAAACTGATATTTGTACCCCATGACTATCAAGTGTTGTATCTTAAGAATCCTGCTGTATGTACCATTTCCTTTAATGTACACTGAGAGCATATGCACTGAAGACAAATTCCTTGTGTGTCCGATCACACTTGGCCAATAAAGAATTCTAGTCTATATTGTCAACTGCTAGTCAAATGCAACAAATTCCTGTTCTGTCTTATCTGGCATGCTGCCACACAGTGACAGACATGCAATGCTGCAACATGACAAAAAAAAAAAAGTCAATTACACTTGATGTCCCTTTTTATTTTTCCCCTGAATGCAGAGTTACATAGATGTTTGCTTAAGAACAAAGTTTAACTATGCTTTTATCCAGTAAGGAATAAAACAGTGTCAACTATCTCTAACAACAATATGAAGGAGCATTCAATTAAACATATTGGAAAAGGAAATACAAGTAAGTCCAATTTACTTTACTTCATTATATAGCCTTAGAATGAAGTTGCATGTTCCTGTTTACTTGCACACAAAGCAAACAAACAGGAACTACAAGAGGTTTGTGGAGAGTGCATGGGAAACTAAAATAAACATTTAACTTTGGCTGTCCTCATTCCACATTTAATCTAAAAATGACTTCTAGTAAGCTTACAAAATGTTTGGAGATACCTTGAAGCAAGGTTTCCTAAAGACCACAAGCTCAAATTTATATATCGCAGGTTTACACTATTCAGGAACATGCTTTACCCAAGGATAGTGGAAAATACTGCCTTGACTATTATACAAATTAGCCTTGGAATACAATCAAATGAACTCACTGAGACTTACTTCTAAACAAATATCCATAAAATGAAAATAACAATTTCCAGATTCAGAGAAAGAGAAAGAAGAATGTAACCTCTGCCAGCAGATTGATTGATCGTTTGATTGATTGATTCATTCATTCATTCATTCATTTTGACCTTCAAGTGAGAGTTAGTTCATGGCAACTACCAGGATTTATCCCTGCAGTTTTCTTAGCAAGGTTTTTGCTACAGGAGAATAACAATTATGCTTCTCAAAAATAATCACTACAAGTGGACAGTTTAGAGTTTACAGTTTGGAGTGCTTTTTATGTCATCTTCTTGAGATTTTTTTATTTTGCTTTAGGATGCTCCACTTTATTTTACTTCATGATATACAGTAGCATAGCAACATAGTGTAGTGCTGAATGTTAATTAAGCAGCTTCTATGTAACTCTTTTTGAACCAAACATGGCTTTGTGAGTAATGGGTGGCATTTAATGTCATGGGTGATAGCCAGCAGAAACTTTACCTGTTAGTTATTCATTATGAGATAATTAAAGGGGCCAGATAGGTCCCCCCCAAAAGAGCCTGTTTGATATTGTGATTTAAGAAATCGAGAGACCATGAGTTCTAGTCACACCTCAGGCATGCAGTCAGCTGGGTGTCCTTTGACCAATTACTCTCACTTCCCTAGGAATCAGGAAACACCTTACAAACAAGACTGCAGATTAGTTCAAGTGGTCACCAGAAGTCAAAAGCTGACTTGAAGGCACATGCAATAGGTTTCAAATATGCTAAATAGAACCAGCACATATAATAGGACATCATCTTGATGACAGTGTACAAGTAGAGGAGCCAAAGGAAAAGGAAAGAGATGTCCAAAAGAGATTGAAAAAGCATCCAAATGTATACAATTCTTTTTATAGTCTGTTTCACACTCATGAGAACACTCTGATCTCTACCAGGATCATCCTCTAAAATCAGATATGTATTTCTGGACCAGGGTTTATAAAATCTGGATATCTTCTCCTTACTAGTCTGCTTCATGGGGACAAAGATTTCTCAAAGTGTCTTCAAAAATTGCAGAATGCTAAATGTATGCACCAGCAGAGGATCTGAATATTTAGAACCCTAATGGAAAATATAAAGCTTCAGTATAAACCAATCCAAAGTCAATGCATTATTTGGCACCCTCTGCATTTGTGTAAATATTAGAAAATGGAAAGCCACATAATCAAAAGTAGCTGTTACATTCTTTATCACTAAGAAATGTCAATGTTGGAATGAGTCTGTGATGAAGGTCTTGGATTGGATTGTGCCTATGTGGATTTTTGGTGATTGTGAATCTAACAGGGTGACCCATTTTGCAGGGGAACTCCAGGAGATCAGATTAGACAACTGAGACTCGAAGTCTCACTGGAAAAAAAATAACTAAAGATGAAGCTGGCTGAGCTCAGCTTCATCCTTAAGACTTACTAGGACTGTATTAGGACTTAACTTTCAGATGTAAGAATAGTAAATATTTACTTTTCCCTTCTTATCTAGTCTACAGATAGCCAGTGAGAAGCTCTGGCTCAAAGGACTAGATTCTTTTAGTGCAGTGTTTCTCAACCTTGGCGACTTTAAGATGTTTGGACTTCTTTTAGAAGAATTCTTTGCTGGCTGGGGAATTCTGGGAGTTGAAGTCCAAACATCTTAAAGTCCAAACATCAGTGAGAAACACTGCTTTAGTGCAGAGAGGTTGTGTGAGCCCTTGCAGGGTCAGTTTGATGACTATTCTAGACCTCTGCTGACAAAATCACTTGATTTCGCTCTGAATTGGATTCTTACTGGCTGAGCAGATCCTATAGAAGTAAGTAATACACATTTAGACTCCCTTTGTGACTGGGTTATTGCAATGTGCTCTGTATGAAGTTGCCCTTGAAGATCATATAGAAGGTACAATTGTTCCAGGATGCAGTAACATGTGCAATTCTGGGTGGCCCTTGGTTTGGTAATGTTACATTGCTGTCGCTCAAGGTACACTGGCTCCCAGTTTCTTTCCAGGTAAATTCAAGCTACCAGTTATCATTTTTAAAGCCCCCAATGGCATGGGCTCTGCTTATTTGTGGAGTCACCTCAAACTGAGGTTATCTGTGCCCATCCCACCAGGTTGGATAGGATGAGCATACTCTAGACCCCCTCCCTTAAATCTGGTGGGACCCTAGAGGTATGCCTATGTTGGTAGTTTCTTTGGCCATTTGAACACTTTACCATCTGAAATATGGAAGTCCCCTTCCCTTTTAGTCTTTCAGAAGGCCATGAAGACCTGGCTTTTCTCCAAAACATTAGACTAGCATGGGGAACAGCCAGCAGTGTGGAACTCACTGGATGCTATCTCACCACTAAGAGGAGTATGATACTTTGTGCATGAGTTACATTGTTGTTTTATTGATGTTTTATTGATTTTGTTATTGCGGTGGTGGTGGTGGTGTGGTGGTAAGCACCGAGAATTATAAGTGCCCAATCCCATGGAAGTTTTATAAATGAATAAAACCATAAGGTTCACTAGAAGCATGGTAAGTACATCAGTGAGAGATCAAGAGTGAAAAATAACATTTTCACACATACGGTTAAGCCATTGTGCCAGTAAGTATAAGAACAATATACTTCACCCATGAGAGTCACCCAATTTTCTTATTATTTAAGGAAATTTTCTGCCAACCTAGTTATAGGTGAGACTCATCTGCCCAATATCCCAAAGAAAATCAGGTTAAATAAATATAAACCACCATCCAAAAATACCTGCGAGACTGAAGCATTACTCCCTAAGGTAGGCTGCATTATTCAATAACTGAACATTTCTTCAGAAACTTTTGAGTACAAGAAGCAGAAAGAACAAACTTCTTACTTCTTATTCTTTCAGATAAAATGAAAGCCTCTAGGTGTCAGTATAAGACTGAAAATAAAGAAAAAATTACTTCTAAAAGTCTGCAAATGGGAATCATAAACATAGTTTTGGCATTAAAGCTATAAATTGAGCTTCAGTGTTGGGGACAAGAAATAAAGAGCATGGATTTAAATATACATTTTAAAAAACAATAGCTTTTCAGTCAAAAGCTGTCATTCTAGAGCCCTTCACTGAGCCAATCATAACTTAAGATCATCATATTTTAATTTTGAAGAATTTTATTCTGTCAAAAACCAAAACCTATCCTACAGCGTCAGATCATTTTATGACTGAAGGAAAGGAGCAGTTTGTTCTTTGTGAAATTGGCTTACTGTTGTGATGTGACAAATGCTGTTAGGACTTTACTTTGCTCTGAAATCCTGAAGAGGTTTTCAGTTGCCCACACTTCCTCAGCTGAAACAATCCTAGAGGCAAAATCCCTTCATAAATTATCCTTTTAGGCTTTATTTAAAGTATGGAAAGCTGAAGGCTGGAGAGATGACACTAATGAAATACAAGATGCACATAGTTTTACCTTCAGCCACTTTGTAACTACAGCATATAACATAAGGGCAAGAACATTAAAAAACCATGAGCTTTTCTTGGAGTTTGCTTCTCTTCCCCCCCTCCCCCCCCCAAAGAAAAAAAAAATCTTTTTAACTGCCATTCAATTGAAGCAAAAGGTTAAAAATGCATGAAAATGTTTGGACAGGTTGAATATGCACTACAACCAATTGGTGGCAATATGAACATGAGAAATGGCACTATCAGCAGACTTCGGTGAAATCACGTCATTCATATACTCAGTCATTGCTTTTCTCCAAGAGCTCTGAACACACGGCCTGGTAGTAGCCTTGCTGACTGCACATATACAGCAAGTTCTTCTGAATAATACAAATTTTAGAAGAGGCAGGATGAGGACCCAGTGAAAACAATTATGGAGTTGGGTGCTAGAATGGAGGTAGATGTCCTGTTTCCCAAAGCAATTTAAAAAAGATGCTTTATTTCAGTGCTGGTGAATTTCCTTGAAGCAAAGTTCTGATTCAAAAAGCCATACAGATTTGTATTGGTATACTAAATGTGCATGAAAATAGGTGCATATCAGTTCTGCCCAGTGAAGAATTTGGCATCTTTATCTTATCTATTTATTTATTTTAGTTAGTTACTCCTTTTTTTGCTGCCTTCTAGTCAGTCTGTATTCCTGCTAATTGCCTGAAAAAAATCCCTGCAGTTTTCTTGGCAAGATTTTTTGGAAGTGGTTTACTATTAACTCCTTCATAGAGTTGAGACAAATTGTCTAGCCAAAGTCACCCAGCTGGCTTGGTGTCTAAAGCAGGACTAGAACTCACTGTTCCTTGGTTTCTGGCCTAGTGCCTTTAACTACTACGTCAAATTTCCAGAAGGAGTATTAAGAAACAATCTTCTGATTTGATGTTGATCCTACTATGTGTAGTTAACTATCTGAGGCAAGGAGATAAGGTTCTGATACAGAGAACAACATAAACAGAATAGTAAGAAACTGTACTGTTGGAAGAAATTAGAATTCTTTATTGGCCAAGTGTGATTGGACAACAAGGAATTTGTCTTTGGAGCATATGCTCTCAGTGTACATAAAAGGTAAGGTACATTTGTCAAGAATCATAAGATACAACACTTAATGATAGTCATAGGGTACAAGTAAGCAATCAAATCATATTGGGAAACAATAATCAATGTAAATCGTAAGGATACAAGCAACAAAGTTACAGTCGTAAGTGAGAAGAGATAGGTGATAGGAACGATGAAAAGAATAATAGTAATGCAGACTTAGTAAATAGTTTGACAGTGTTGAGGGAATTATTTGTTTGGCATTTGGAAAATATCCATCTGGTTCAGTTCCAAGTGGGGAGAAAGACACTGGAAACATGGAGGCTGATCGGAAAGATGGTGTCACGCTTAAAAGGACATTTTTGACTGGGGTCTTCAATAAAATCTTATTCTTTGGACTTTGTCTCTATGGAATTCTGATTGTGTTGCTGATGTTGTGTGGAACCCTGACAGATGGTTTAATGGAGCAGAACCATCAAGCACATTGTCCTGATGCAGCTGACCACATGGAGCTGAGAGAGAGGGTTATTTATACCTTATCTTGGGCTTTGAACTTGAGCTTCCTGTTCAAGAAATGTATTCTATTGGCTGTAGTCAAACTCCCATGGGGCCTTGAGGGTGTCATGTTTGTCTGAACCAAGTTTGGTTGAACCTTGGGCTGATGCAATGTCCTTAGGAGATTTTACAATGCAGTGAGCCCTGCTACTCCATAATTCTATAATGTCCTGGAGTATCGTGTCTTAATCCCATCACCCTAGAGCTGGAGGTCTTTTGTCTTGTAGATAAGCTGGCCCAGTGTTTCTTAATATGCACCAAAAGATCTGCTGGGGGCAGGGAGCTGGATTTTTGGGTTTCTGTTTCCTTAAGATTTTTGCTTCCTTTTTAGGAGAAATATTTTATCATGGTTTTTTTAATATTTCCTAAAATATTTCATTCTTCTAGGAGGAGTGACTTTCCTCGATAACAACATATTTAATGAGTAATATCAAGTCAATGAGCAATAGCCCCACTTCATATAACCTGCTAACAATGTCAAACAATCAACACCCGATTTAGGTAACAATTAGCATAGAAGCAAAAATAAGGTCTCTGCACCAATAAATCTCAAGGTATCAATGAAGTAATCAGCATCTTCAACTCTAAGACCAGGGATGTCCAACCTTGTCAACTTTAAGACTTGTGGACTTTGCCTTCCAGAGTTCCCCAACCAGAATTCTGGGAGTTGAAATCCACAAGGCTAAAAGTTGCCAAGGTTGCCATCTTAGGCAACCTTTTTTCATACAATGACTGGTAAGTCTTCATACATGCTGAGAAGTTACCAATTATAATATATTTCAAGCAAAGCTATCAAACAATTGTGACTGATTTAAATCCCATTCATTTCCAGGGCCTGATTGACGCCTGTCTACTGTGTCTCTCCAACTTGTTACAGGGGCACTGGAGTCCTAAAGGTTAACATAAAGTGCAAATATCTACAAGCTATTTGCTTTCAATTAAGTTCTGAAAGGTCAGGGTAATAGAACATGCTGTCAGAATAGCACCTGAGGTAGAGTTAATACAAAAGGTCCACTGTGAGCTAAATAAAAAGCCCCTCAGCAGCAGTGAAGCACTTCCATTCAGCCAGCTATTTTACTGCAAAACACGTATAAATTAAGATTCCAATCGCATGTCCAGGTGGTTTTATTTCCACTCAGCTCGTTGAGACATTCTCTAATTAACAAGTAAATGAAATTCTACTTTACAACTCCTATCCAATTTACCAGTAGCTCTAAAAGTCTTTTCAGTTGGAGAAAGTAAACTGGTCAAGTGAAAATATAAAGATAATGCAGTGTGTGTGTGTGCGTGTGTGTGTCTAGGTGTGTTCAGGTCTTTTCCCATGTAAGATTGAGAGTATCCTCACGACATTTCGGTGAGGTCCCACTCGCCATCTTCAGGCTGGTGCTTTCTGCTTCATGCCAGTGCAAGCAAAGTGTGTTCGGGTCTTTTCCTGTATAAGACTGATAGTATCTTGGCAACGTTTCGGTGAGGTCCTACTCACCATCTTCAGGCTGGTGTTTTTGGCTTACACGAAACATCGCCAAGATGCTATCAATCTTACACGAGAAAAGACCTGAACACACATAAACCTACACACACACACAGAGAGACCCTCAAGAGATCTACATTTATGAAAAATCTATAGGAATATGTGTCTATCTACCTACCCAATTCCTTTTTAAAGAGGAAATCATCAACTTAAATGTAACATAAAATTAAAATATGTAAATATGGTCTACAAAATGAAATGAAGGTGATATTGAAAACATTGATTCAATTCCACAGTGCGTATTGTTTTTGGCACAATGTGTCATTGGCTTTGGCAACCTATTTATAATAGCCCTAAACTCTTAAACAACATTAATACTCACCCCTTCTCATTGTGCTCAGATCTTGAACTTGGCTGCTGGTTTTCCAGCTAACAAACCCAGTGTCTTAACTGTTGAACCACTGCACTACCCAAAATAAATAAATAATGCCATTATCTCCACAAAAAAGCAGTGTGTTGTTTTGCATAACATCCTGGACCTGGCAGGCCCAAACTAGATCTTCAATTCACAAACAAGCCATTGCAAAAAGCCTTATGCCTCCAGGGAAATGCCCCAAATATCACCTTGGATAATTTCCCCAATTTAGAACCACTAAAGATCCAACCTAGAAGTAAGGAGAAATTTTCTGACAACAAGAACAATTAACCAATGGAATAGTTTGCCTCCCTGAGTTGTCGGTGCTCCATTGCTGGAGTTTTTTCAAAAATAGACTGGACAACCATTTGATCAGGGTTTGTTTGTTTGTTTGTTTATTTGTTTGTTTGT
>JAEANM010027332.1:0-10563 GCA_017656035.1 Myanophis thanlyinensis | reverse complement strand
GAACAAGCTGGCTGTATCTGGGCACAGGAAACCACAGCCACTCAGTTTTGGCCAGGTTGAGCTGGAGCCTGTTTAGAGCCATCCAACTCCGCACGGCCTCCAGGCACCGGTTCATCACTTTGATGGCTTCGTGGGGTGGCCTGGGGTAGAAATGTACAGCTGAGTGTCATCAGCGTACTGATGACAGTATAATCAGCGTATAATATAATATTTAAATTTGAGAAAGGTGCTTGCCCACCTCATTCTTTCTAATTATCAAATTATTTATAATTTGTCAGAACAATTATTTCTATTACTCAGGGAACAACATATACAAAACACAAAAACAGTTTTATTTGTAAAGAGATTTAGGTGCAAGAAAATTTGAATAGCCCAGTTACCTTTAGTTTCCTCGACGGCTAACTTGTCACAGATTTGCTTTTCATAGGTTCCAAGATGATCCAAAGCTTCTTTATAAAGTCCTGCTTCTCGGAGAACTTGATTTTGATACAATAGCAACTCACTATACTCATAGTCTACTTTATCAGGAGAGGTCTACAAAGGCAAGAAAAAATTGTACTACTAATTATTCCAAAGATGCTTTTTTCAAAAGGCAACTGGACTTTGTTTTTCCTTCAACACATTTCGCTTCTCATTCAAGAGGCTTCTTCAGTTCTTCAGTACTGCTCATATTTTTAATTTCAGTAACACAAATAAAAAATTAACTCACACATTAACTTCAATCCAACAGGAGATATCTATATTATGTGAGTTGTGCCAGATCTGATCCCCATCCAGACAACAGTTCTGCTTCTTTCTGAATGGGAATTGGTAAACTAAAAGCATCTGACACCATCCTTCACTTTCTGCAGATATGCAGATGTATTAATACAGCCTAAAGTTACATCCAACATTCCTAGATAAGAACTTTTCATTTGATTTTCAGTTGCCTAGAGTACTTCAAAATATACACATTTCTGTAACAATAAAACAAATTTACAGATTTGATCAACAACTCATTGACTTACATATAAATCTATGTAATACCTGCTGGGTCTTCCTAAATTCTTCCAAAATCTTTGCTGCCATTTCATAGTCTTCCAGCAGATGATAAGCTATAGCATAGCCAATCCATGATGCTCTCTGTGCAGGTCTAAGCTGAAGTAACTGATACCTAGTTTCCTGTATAACAATAATATCAAATTTATATTCTAGCCTTCTGTACTGAATTCCACAATATCTAACAGAAATCCATACTGCTGTTGTTTAACAAGTTGCGTAAGTTAAAAAAAAGAATATTTTCTGACTTCACTACAGGTAGTCCTCAACTAACAAGTTTGTTTTGTGATCATTCAACGTTATAATGGCCCTGAAATATGTGACTTAGGACCATTTTTCACAGTTATAACCTGTGCAGCATCCCCATGATCATGTGATCAAGTTTCAGATGCTTGGCAACTGATTCATATTTATGATGGTTGCAGTGTCCTAAGGTCCCATGATCCGCTTTTGTGACTTCTGGCAAGCAAAGTCAATAGGGAAGCCAGATTCATGTAACAATTGGGTTCCTAACTTAAGAACTGCAGTGATTCACTTAACCACTATGGCAAGGAAGGTTGTAAAATCGGGCAAAACTCATTTAACAAATGTCTCACTTAACAACAGAAATCCTGGGCTCAATTGTGATCATAAGTCGAGGACTACCTGTAATTATGTTTCAATATTTTTATGTCAGAAAATGGATATGTTTTGATTTACTTTTTTGACAAGGCAGAGAGCCATTTTGCATCCAGATTTTGTGATATGAAAAACAGCTGATTATGATAGATAAAATCAAAAGTTAGTCAACTGAATTCAGGACCTGAGTCAAAAACAAGAATCAGCATTCAGAAGTTTGGAATTATAGGCAAGAGAATAATAGAACGAAGCTTTAAAAATGGTACATATTGTATGTGATAGAAGTACTAAATATTTGAAAGCAAAGTTACCTTTCTATTGCTGTAATAGGATAGGCTTATCCTATCCTCCAATGAATATGTATTTATGATTTTGTATATGGAAATCTTTGTAGATTTGGGAAGAGGATCACTTTAGAGCTGGATACTTATTTTTTGAATTAGGAATAAAATAAGATTCCCATTTGCATATGAAAGACAATTATTACATATACAGTATATCACAGAAGTGAGTACACCCCTTCACATTTTCTAAATATTTAAGTATATCTTTTCATGTGACAACACTGAAGAAATGATACTTGGTTACAATGTAGTGAGTATACAGCTTGTCTAACAGTGTAAATGTACTGTCCTCTCAAAATAACACAACACACAGCCATTAATGTCTAAGCTGCTGGCAATAAAAGTGAGTACACCCCTAAGTGATAATGTCCAAATGGGGCCCAAAGTGCCAATATTTTGTGTGGCCACCATTATTTTCCAGCACTGCCTTAATCCTCTGGGCATATAGTTTACTTCACAGGTTGCCACTGGAGTCCTCTTTCACTCCGCCATGACATCACGGAGCTGGTGGATGTTAAGAGACCTTGCACATTCCGTTTTAGAATGCCCCCCAGATTCTCAATAGGGTTTAAGTCTGGAGACATACTTGGCCAGTCCATCACCTTTACCTTCAGCTTCTTTAGCAAGGCAGTGGTTGTTTTGGAGGTATGTTTGGAGTCATTACAATGTTGGAATACTGCCCTGCTGCCCAGTTTCCGAATGCTTCAGTATGTCACAGTACATGTTGGCATTCATGGTTCCTTCAATGAACTGTAGCTCCCCAGTGCCAGCAGCACTCATGTAGCCCTAGACCATGACATTCCCACCAACATGCTTGACTGTAGGCAGGACACACTGGTCTTTGTACTCCTCACCTGGTTGTTCCCACACATGCTTGATACCATCTGAACCAAATAAGTTTATCTTGGTCTCATTGGACCACGGGACATGGTTCCGGAAATCCACATCCTTAAGTTGGCTTGTCTGCAGCAAACCGTTTGTAGGCTTACTTGCACATCATCTTTAGAAGAGGCTTCCTTCTGGGATGACAGCCAGGCAGATCAATTTGATGCTGCATGCAATGTATGGTCTGAGCACTAACAGGCTGACCCTCCCACCCTTTCAACATCTGCAGCAATGCTGGCAGCACTCATATCTCTATTTCCCAAACCAGCCTCTGGATATGACACTGAGCACGGGCACTCAACTTCTTTGGTCAATCATGGCGAGACCTGTTCTGAGTGGAACCTGTCCTGTTAAACCACTGTATGGTCTTGGCCACCATGCTGCAGCTGTTTCAGGTTCTTGGCAATCTTTTTATAGCCTAGGCCACCTTTATGTAGAGCAACAATTCATTTTTTCAGATCCTCAGAGAGTTCATTGCCATGAGTTGCCATGTTGAACTTCCAGTGACCAGTATGAGTGAGAGCAATAACAAATTTTGCACATCTGCTCCCCCTTCACACCTGATACCTTGTACCATTAATGAGTCATGTGACACCAGGGAGGGGAAACTGCTACATGAGCTCCCATTTGGACATTATCACTTAGGGGTGTAACATTAGTGGGAAACCTGGCAGAAAATGCAACTTCCAGGTGGATAACAAGCAAATAGGCAGGCAGGTAGGTACCTGCTGCTAGAGTGGGGTAGAGTGTAGGTGCAAGGATAGGTTGAATAGGGTGTGCAAGGGAGAGTCAAAGATAGTGTGTGAAAGTGCGAGAGTGAGTTGGGGAGAGAGTACAAGGGGATTATGCAAGAGGCATGGGTTAGGAAGGGATGTGAGAGAGGATGGGGTGCATGACTGGCTAGCCCGAGTGCAGAGGAGCTCATGCAGGCTGTTGGTGGATAAGATTTACTCCAATGAGTTGCAACTTTTCCTGACAGCCTCCTACTAATTTTCTGGAGAAGCCAGCAGGGAAGGTTGCAAATGCCAATCAAGTGATTACAATGGGTACTGCAATTATTGTTAGTGTAAACCAGTTGTCAAATGTCTAGAATGATCACAATCATGTGACCGCTGGGTGCTAGGACAGCCAAAACTCCAAAGATAATTGCCACAATTCTTTCAGCATCATCGTAATTTTGAACAATTGCTGAAATAATGATATAGGCTGAGGATTACCTGTGCTTGATTTATGATCATAATTTTAATTAGTTAAGAATTTGAATCTTAAATCATTGCAATTGTTAGGCGGGTCATCATGTGACCTGAATAAAAAACACCCTACAATGGGTGCTTTTTAAACTGTTTAAACTTTTTTCTTCTGGAAAATGTCAAAAAATGACACAAATTTGCAGGACACTGCAACCATTCGTGAATGTGAGCTAGTTGCCAAGCACACAAAACTTGAGCACATGACTACATCTGTGTGTGTGTGTGCAGCAATTATAACTTTGAGTATGGACTATAAATAGCTTTTTTGAAGTCCATTGTAATTTTGAAAGTCTTTAAGCAACCAGTTGTCATGTTATGTGTATAACTATCAAAGCCCTTAACAAATTATTCTTTGGAATCAAAACATATCCTTCTTTAATGGAGAAGCAGAAAATAAAGAAGCATTTTTGTGTCAAAGTTCTATTTTTTTTGCAGATGCTAAATTATACATAAATTTATATAATCAAATCTTATTCTGGATGCTGTAACAGGGTCCTTCTTTGTCCTGCTGAATCAAGAATTTATCAAAAAATTCCTTGTTATCTTATTTAAATAATAAAGTCACAATTCAGTGAGATGGTTGACTATGTAAATATGATTGCTGGATGAATAAGTAAATAAGAAAAGCCATTTGTTATAAACTTATAAAATGTTCTTGAAGCTTACTCTTCACTCACCCTGTAACCTTCTAGATCCCTCATTTGAATTTGTAGCAGTGAAAGGTCCCTCAAGATTTGGAGATTGTCCTTATCCCATTTCAATGCATTTCTGTAACATTTGATGGCTTCATCATATTTCTTGTCTGATCTCTGAAGAAGACCATAGACATGCCAGCCTGGATACTCAGTTAAGGACTTACATTTTGAAGAAATTACAAGACGTGTCTGAACTCATTTCCAGCAAAACAAAACACAATATAACAAAACATATCTCTATGGAAAAGCCATCTGTTTAGCAAAAAAGCAGACACCTGTACAGTACTACCTTCTTCCCCTCCCATTTGATACTCCCTCCCAGCATCAGTACAGCAATATTGCCAATAAAGCTGTAAATTTGATAAAAGTATGGGATGGGGAGAGAACAGGAAGACAATGAAGACGCGTATTTTGGAGCTTAGAATAGAATAGAAATCTTGAAGGGAGACAAGCAGGAGATCCTATACTAGTGGTAAAAAATCTTTTCAGTGCCAAATGTGACTGCGCGTGTGCACACATGCTTCATGCTCACCTTCCACGCGGCTCTGCATGTGTGATTTGCATTTGCGCATGCATGATTTGCATGTGCTGTTTGCACATGTGCACACTGCACTCTCCCACGCATGTACAGTTGCGCGGAGTCTCCCACACATGCACTGTTGCAAAGGGAGTCGCGCATGCGCATATGGTGAATTGGGGCAACAGCTCATGTGCCTGTAGAGATGGCTCTGCGTGCCACCTGGGGCACACATGCTATAGGTTTGCCATCACTGCCCTATGCCATTTCAGACAAGTGGCTGCCCAGTCTAAAAACCTCCAGTGATGAAATGCCCACAATTTCTGAAGGCAAGCTATTCCATTGGTTAATTGTTCACACTGTTAGGAAGTTTCTTACTAATTCCAGGTTGATTCTCTCCTTGATTAGTTTCCAACCATAGTTTCTTGCCCCGGCCTCTAGTGCTTTGGAGAATAATTTGAGCACCTCTTCTTTGTGTAAGCCCCACAGTGCTATCATGTCACCTCTAGTTCTTCTTTCCTCTAGACTAGCCAAACATAAATCCTGCAACTGTTCTTCACATGTTTTAGTCTCCAGGCCTTTGATCATCTTAGTTGCTCTTCTCTGAACTTTTTCCAAAGCAAAATATAACAGATGTTGATGCATAAGAGTAGTACTATAGAGCACAGCATATAGGGTAATTGTAATAGAGTAACAGGTTATAGTAATAATAATGGAATAGCAATAGTATATAAACATTCTGATAATAGCAATTAAAAAGTAATAGTGTATTATAATAATTATCATAGTAATAGTATAGAGATAGCAATAGAACATAGGAAACACTGACAGACTGTTTTTATATATTTCTTTTTACAAAATAAAACCTCTCCCAATCGTTATAGAGATAAATATAGAGATATAAAGAAATCACCTATCCAGTTTCCAGCACTTTTGTGTTTGTCTTGAGTCTAGGCAGTCTATATTATCAGGTGGCAAATGGAAAGCAGTCTGATTAGAAATAGGTTAAATCCTACTCCCTGGAATTAACAGGAATTGTAAAGCAAGAAGGAAATGTCTATAATCAACAATATTTTGGGACACAAAGAAAATAATTCAAAATGATTCCTACATGAATCAAGATTTTATGTGTGAGTAAAAGAGGGTACATAGAAAAGATCAGAAGGAAGGAAAAAAGTTCTGTGGAAAATTCAAAAAAGATGCCTTATATTTTAAACAAAAATTGTTACCAGCTACTTCTTCATCAACGTTTAGAATATATCTATTTGTAGAACATTTATAGCCACCCAGAATCATGTCTAATAATCAAATTTACCAGCATATGAACTTACTTTTTAACACATCTTTTCTGTACCTTTTAAACTGTCTGTGGGTACTATCTCTACGTATATCCATAACATACAATTGAGAATAGAAAGATTGATTAAGGGCTTTTTTAAACCCTTTGAACAAAAAAGGACAGATAGTCCTTGAATTACAATCACTTAATGATTGTTCAAAATTATGACAGTGCTGAAAAAAGTGATTTACAACTGAAACTTGTACATATAACTGTTGCAGCATCCCACTAGTCCTGCAATCATAATTTGGGGGCTTAGCAACTGGCATGTATTTACAATGGTAGCCTTGTTCCCAGGGTCACATGATCACCATTTACAACCTTTTTGGTGTGTGCGGGCATGTCTGTGCAACAAGCAATGGCGGAAGCCATATTCACTTAATAAATGCAGCCAAAAGGGGGCATAACTCATTTAAAAATAATGTTGCTTAGCTTAGTTCTGGTCCCAATATGGTTGAAAATTGAGAACTACCCGTAGTGGCAAAACAAATTAAAAGGAAGTAATTGTCCAGCACAAGATAGCACTAGGATTATGATCTCTCCATTTGCTTACTTTCTCATTTACTATAACGTTATCGTCACCTTCAGTGTGATCTTAGCAGCACATCTCCACCCAACAATAATTTTTACTTTTTTAGAAGACTACAAGTATTTTAATTCTTCAATGTAAAAGGAATGGTTAATGTAAAAAGAATATGCAAAATATATTTGCATATTTTATTTTGCAAATTTAATCTATAACTTGAAAAGGATACAGACATGACTCTTCAAATCATTTCTTAGCCCCCTTCGAACCAATTCATATGCCTCCTCTTTTTTACCTAAGCAGTTTAATGTCAGTCCTTTCATAGCCAAGGTTTCTAAAAAAAAGATAAATGATACACTATTTAGAAATCACTATCAGCAGATTCTAAATTTTAAGCTAACTGTTAAATATCTATTTGACCTGTAAGTAGAAAATAAAATACTTTGTTTCTTTAGCTCAAAACAATCTTGTTCTTTAGAAAATGTTTTCAACTTGTTTAAATATTTTTAAATAGACCTACTTAAGATTCCAAAAAGGGCACCCAACTTAAATGATGTACATTAATTAAATCATGTATCACCAATTAAACTTATTGATATCATAGTAAGAATACATATCAAATCACTAAACATAAATACCATATTTTATAAAAATCTAAAGATTTAGATTTTACAAATTTAAATTATATTTCTTCTTTTACACCTGACTTGCAATTATTAATGGAACTTAATATATTTGTATGTGCAGGACCTGCAGGTCAAATCTCTTATTATAGAAACCATTTGTGATTTGTTCTTCAAGTTATTTCCTTTTTTCTAACTGGAAAGCTGAACTAAGAAAATAAAACATTGTTACTGAATGATTTATGCTCTGTAAATAATAAAATGTTTAACTCAATTGGCTTTAGGAAATTAATGCATGAACAAGTAAACTGATTCTCCACTGACACTACAAGATCATTTAAACTCAATAATCAATAATCACATTTTATTTGTAACATTATCTTCTCTAGCACAGCTGTGGGTCTGGAATGTATACACTTAAAAGCAACCAATTGCTTTTTGTCCTTCCTCAAAATCAGATAAGCTTTTAAAATTAATCTAACATTTATATTTATGATTATGCTCACATCAACCCCTACATTTATATTTAGGTGGGTGTTGATGGGTGGCATAAAATAGTGGTTGTGCATACCGTTACACTTTTTTTTATTAAATATTGAAATTCAGTGACAGTATAGACATATTAATATATTGTTGATGGTTGCTGAACTTTCAGGATAAAACATAAAAGCAGTATATCAGTTTCAGAATCTAATTTAGAAATAGTTCTAAGCATTATACAGAAATCTGAAAACTTACCTCCATGTTCTGCAAACTTTGGGTTAGAAAGTATTTGTTTGCAAAATTTCAGACCGTTCCTGTACTGTTTGTGTTCATAGCACCTCTGTAATGAGATAGAAAAACAAACATTATAAATTTATCATATTAGAAACATAAAAAACATGTAAAGTCATTAACGTACCTACTTAATCATATCTAGCTACCGCATTTCCCCGAAAATAAGACCGGGTCTTATTTTCTTTTGACCCCTGAAAAAATGGCTAGGGCTTCTTTTCACAGGGGTCTAATTATTGACTCACCTTGCAGCGATGGCATTGACAGACTGCCCAGCAGGAGCAGGACCTCTTGTTGCCACTTGCACACATTGTCCCCAGTCTCCATTTTGCCTATCAGGTCTCACACATCCTGACATCTGCCTCGCCTTCATCTGCCGCCGCTTGCACGCATAATCCCTGGCCTCCATTTCGCCATCCTAACTGTCTGGAAAGTCCTCTGTACCTGTGATAGACGTGACTCTGGATAGACGTACGCAGCACCCTGGCTTCCATTTTGCCGTCAGCATTCTGAAAAGCCCTCTGCAGCTGTGAAACGGGCTCAGAATTGATGCACGCATTGCCCTCAGCCTCAGTTTCATCTTCAGAGGCCTTCCAGAAAGCCCTCTGCAGCTGATAACAGAGCTCTGGATCAATCCAGAGGCTGGGGGTGCCATGTGTGGGCAGCGGCAAGCGGCCAAGTGGCAGCAGATGAAGGCAAAGCAGGTGTCAGGGGGTGCAAGGCCTGGTAAGTAGAGGAGCTCCACCCCTCCATCCCCACCCTAGATTTTTTCCCATGTGCCTAACCCCACTCCCTTAATTATGAGATCTTAATTATTTATGGCTAATTTGGGGGAAAGGGCTTAATTTGAACACATGCGTTCAAAAACATGATAAAATATAAATTTGAGGTATATTTTAAGGAAAACATGGTATTATTTCTAATACATATTTCCTGATGTGCAAAAATATAAGAAATGACAGAAAATATGAAATTTATTTTTAGTAAACCGTTGATCAAAAACATAGTAATGATAAGAGAAAGTGTCATTTCCTGGAAATCATAAAAATTATTTGAGAGCAATTATTTATTTAACAAAATTAATGAGAATAATGTATTCTTATTTTTCCTTATCTTTCTTTCATGTTTACATCCGTCACTGCCTATGAGTGAAATACCAGAACAGCAATAACCTGAATGAGGTTAAGAGATTTCAAAATTCTTTTGATTCTACCTCTATATCAACAGTCTATCAATGACTTTTGAAGGGTGTGCCCTAAAGTATCCTGTTAAGCTGGAATAACAATAGCATGTTTTCAAATATACAGTACACTCAAGATGGAAAAAAAACAAAACACAGAGGTAAACAACTGACAAGCCATATAAGAAGTAAAGCATCACAAAGGGATTATCTTTATGAAGTTTATAAACTTGCTTTACAATACAAATAATAACAGGGTAAAAGAACACAGATAAATTTGCCCCAAATATAAAATATAATTTCAATTTTCATTTTATTCATGTATCAAATTTTATTCCGCTGATAGCAGGTCCTCTTAGTTTTCAAAGTCATTTAAGGGCCAATTTTTAAAAAATGGAAGCATACAACTTACAGAACTCTATTTAGAAATAAATCCAGACCAATATGGTACTAATCAGCTAGCTCAGGGGTGTCAAACTCATTTTGGTCTGGGGGCCGAATACAGCTTAATCTGATCTCAAGTGGGCCGGCTAGTCGCCCCCCCCCCATATTCCGGGGACCTCCCACTTAATACGACCCCTCCCCCTTTTTTATCCCCACTTCTCCCCCCAGCTTAATCTGATCTCAAGCGGGCAAGGCCAGTAAACTCATTGCAAAATTACATAGATTCTATGTAATTTTGCAATGAGTTTAGAATTAACAATATTAACAACACTTTTACTGGTTTAACATTTATTTAAGTGCTTCTTCCATGCTTCCTTCTTTCTCTCCATT
>JAEANM010027331.1:0-10564 GCA_017656035.1 Myanophis thanlyinensis | reverse complement strand
AAGCATTTCACTGCATATCGTACCATGTATGACTGTGTATGTGACCAATAAATTTGAAATTGAAATTGAAATTGAACCAAATACAGTGTACTGTATTGTTTTTGCATTTGCATAGCTCTGTTGTGTCTGTATAAATACCTGCACTGCATTTGCATAACTGTTAGAAGTATGCAAAACATTTTGCAATTAAAATGTATGAACCTCCAACCATTCTCTGGATGTTATAATTTTGGATGTTGAAACCATTTATACACCTCTGACTTGTATATATTTCACACTTTTTAGAATAGTTTTACCACAACCTGGTAGCCTTCAGTTGTGCTGGACCTCAAGTCCCATAATACCCCAGTGAGCATTAGGTTAGGAAAGGATAACTATCCTGGAACCTGGTTTCTGTGTTGGGGCATAAAAACATCACTTGCATATGTGAGAGTAGTGCCAGTGTGTTAAGTTCAAATAAGAAAACTGTTTAAATGAGCTATCTTCCCCTCCAAAGCCACCACCCCTGAAAATTCCAATTTTATGTCTTCTGAGTAAGCCCCTTTAAATACAGTATGTTTACTTCTAAAAATGTGTTTAGAGGATGGACTACAGGGTTTAAAATGTACGGTATTTCACTTTTTTTTGGGGGGGCCAATTAATAAAACAACATGCTAGATAGGTACAGGGCCCTGAAGAGGTTTATAGTCCTTTGACAAAATGTAAATGAGGAGAAGGAGGTTGTTAAGGGAACTGAAACACCAATGACAGACAAAGGAAAAGGTGGGAGAATGAATTTAATAAAGTTGGAAATTGAAAAGAGTTAAAGAAAAGATAGCAGTCCACCCCCACGCTCTAAATTTATCATCTTGGACATGTTCAATAAGGAATAAAAATAAAACAAAATGCATTGATGTGTGTGTCTACCAAAATTTTGTCTACTATTTTTTAATATACTGTTTAAAATGGAGCATTGCAAAAATAAAATGAAAATCATACTATTCTCTTGCCAAAATCAATACAATTAAGAGATTGGCTGAACTATTTTTAAAACAATAAATAAACAGTCCACTTTGCTGGAGTCTTCTTTCTGCTTCACTCCAGGGCCTTTTGTCCTAACTAGTCTTAGGTTTTGATCCAAAAATACATGAGGATCTGCCAAACCACTAAATGCAACAAATACTGAGTTGAATGGCAACTGAGCAGAGCAAGATCGTGTACAGCAAGCAACAGATTGATTTTATGATTACTTAAATCCCATTTCAGTTTCTGGAAGTGCGTGGCTTGACAATATTTTAACTTGACATTCTACTGTATTTTCTGAAGATGCAGGTCACAAATGGGTTTACTGAAAAAAAGAATAAAATAAAAAGAAACATTTTAAATATCCCCACATAAAAATAGCCTCTCTCTGTGACTGTGATGGGTAGTATCTAAATTGGATAAATAATTAATAAAACTTTTAGAGTGGCACAGATAGGATTAAGGTCTAGTTTATGAATATAGTGGTTGAGCACACTCAATATATGACGCTATATCATGTGTGAACCTACAAAGGTATTTAATATAGAGGCAAGAAAGAAGTGGTTTGTGCAAAATGGTATTATATGTAATTATGGATCAGTTGCTTTTCTTTGCTCTCCTGTGATGTTTTAACAGAGAATGTGTATTGTATGACCATGTAAAATATAAACTTATGCTTGAGTTCCTCAAAATTTGGTTCAAGTCTCATTATACTAGTGAGGCTTGAAATATTCTACTAGAATAAGGATGATATCCAGACATGTCAATGGATTATTCAATCAAAGTAACTGACCTTTAGTAACAGATTGGTGAAAAAAAATCAAAGTGGAACATACTTAAGCATAAGACATGGGACAGCATTTGTATCAGAACTGAATATAATTATAGCCATACCACATTCTTTGGACAAGTTCTAACGCAAAGAATTTTCTTCATTAACTTCATTGGGAATGTCAGAAACATATATCCAAAGTCAAAGCATTTAATCACAAAAATCCACTTCCGGGATATCTGTCTCATTCAAGGAGTCAAGATCCAGGCAGTAGAGTAAACAATATTGGCTATATCTTCCTGGCTTCCTGTCACACAAATGCAGAACTTTACAAGAGGAAAATTTATAGATAGGCATGGTGTGTGTCTGTGTGTGTCTCTCTCTCTGTGTATGTGTGTGTGTCAACAAGGACTTTGCAAAGCAATTCAGCAATGAAATCAATTACCCACTAAGATAATAAGTTTCCTTACACTGAGCAAGTGGAATGACCAAACAACGCTGGTGGTATATCAAGATGTGGTGATTTGTGTGTTGAAGGTTGCTCCAGAGCAAGACATTAAGTTTGTCACTACCACAAGTCTAGTTAGTGGTATATGTAACCATACACCTTCACTTCTAAATTCCATTGTTTAACTAGAGAAATTTCCTGAATGTTAGAACAATTAATCAGTGGGACTACATGCCTACAGAAGTTGTAAATGCTCCAACACTTGAAGTTTTAAAAAGAGATTGGATAACTGTTTGTCTGAAATGGTATAGGATTTCCTGCCTAAGCAGGGGAGTCGACTAGAAGACCTCTAAGGTCCCTCCCAATTCTGTTATTCTATTCTAACAGGCCAAAGAAGGCATACAGATTTATTGACAGGCATCTGAAGCTTTAGTTGGATTTTTGGATTTTATGGTGTACCTCTTCCAATTCTGTAATTCTATTATGACCATACAACTTCTTCACTGTTGAATTGTTCTTCAATATATGTGCGCATGTAATAATTGCTGATGATGTAGCCTACTAGGTTCTGCTGCAGCAAGCAAAATCTATAGTAATATTACAGACACATATGATATGTGTTCAGTTACAGTTTTAATATTTTTTACAAGTACTATTTCCAAACCAGACATTCCCCTCCTTTACTCTCACACTTTTAAGTGATAAATTTTGAATTTGTTTCTGTTGAATTTCATTCTGTTATTTTCATCCCACTTCTCTAACTATCATGAATATTTTGAATTTTATTTACCTCCTAGAACAGTGGTTCCCAACCTTTTAGGCACCAGGGATTGGTTCATTGGAGAGAAGTTTTTTCATGGACCAGTGGGTGTGTGGTTTCATGTGCTGCCTGCATCCTGCAGATGGGGCTTCACTTGTTTTTGTGACCCAGTTTCTGGCCTGCTGCAGACAAATGTTGGTCCATGGACCAGGGGTTGGGGGTCCCCTGTCCAAGAAGACCAGCTCTCCCAGCCAGCTATATCTTCTGAAAATGAAATAAGCAATCCCTTCGTCTTTTGAGCCAAGGCATAAGTAAAAATACATTAGAATATTAGGCACAAGGTGAAATTCTGTGGCCCTGAACTTAATATCATATTCCAGTTTCTGGAAGATAACAAATATTCTAGAGGACAAATAATATTTTCTGAATATAGTTTTCAAACCAGATATGGGTCCATGAACAAAAATGCCATCTTGTTCATATTTAAAATCTGTTCATTAGACTGTCATGAGGTATTTTGTCAAAGTTGGGGAACAGCTGTTTGCTCGGAGGCCTTTGCAGAAAGCCAGTCTGTGCATCTATTATGGTCTTTCCTGGTTTTAAAGGTCCAACTGATATTCCCTCTGAGTTCTTTCTCACTGCAATGCCCCCTATATGGAGCTGCCCTTGAAGACTTCTTGAAAGCTACAACTGATCCAGAATGCAGTAATGTGAATAGTTACAAGTGTACCTTGATGGTCAGTGAATAATAGTGACTACCAGTATGATTCTGGGTGCAATTCAAGTGTTGCTTACATGAGGATTCCCTTCATTATATTCTCACAACATCTCTGAGAAAAATACTCAAAGCCACTCATGCTACCATGGGTGGACTTCAGGGTAGACTTGAAGCTGGGTTTCCTTAATCCTGGTTCAGCAAAGTAAACATGTCATACTGGCTCACTTTTTCCTACTTGTACCTAAGGAAAGATGATATAGATACAGGTATATTTTAAATGTAATTGCTGCAAATCTCATCCATCTTTGTGAGGATGAGACAATCAGGCTGTGTCTCAACAAAATTCAGTTACCCTAACACTCTGCTCTCCAGACAGTAGGAGTCCCTATCATTCCCACTCAACAGTATCTCATTTCTCACAGATTAATGTCTAGATATTGTTTCAACAGTTGCCACTAATAGCGAACATACCATTTGCCTTTGCTTTGTGGGAATCACAGTTTGGAGCCTTGGCACAGGAGGAGGATGAGCTAAAGTTTTCCTGTTCTATGAAGGGGCAATATTTGCATGCTGCCCAAGAGGATGTCTCAATATATATATCTATGAAAATATATGTTACTAATTAATTTATTTTGTGTACAATGTCAGCTAATGGCAATTAAGCCCTATAAGGATAGGAAGAGAGATACAAAACACGACCATTCTGGCACCAAATCAGCTTCCCTTATTCAACAGAATTATGTTCACTGAACTAAAACATACCTGTCAGTATGCTTAATTTGCATATAGTCACCACTGAACACCACTTGAGCAGAGCGTCTTAACTAAAAGTGTTTTTGTACAGTAACAAATAGACCCCCTTCCCAAATGGAATTCAAAGCAAGAATTATCTTTCCAGCATTAGCAATTGCTCTGTATTACTGGAGAATTCATGGCCCCTCTTTTGTGTTCATTCATTTGTTCATTTTCTGTATTCACTTCAGGCAAATTTATGCCGGTGTGTATTTAAAAATGAGTCCTCTCTATTCTGCAAGATAAATGTATATTTCCAACACATGCCAAATTCTGCAGTGATAAATCTCAAATAATATAAAACAATACATATTATTTCTTCTGCAAAAGATGCTTTCCTTTTCTTGGATTCTGGAACAATGGGGGAAAAAGTGAGTCAATTAAATAATATTTATTTTATAGAAACCACTAGGCTTCTGAAAGTAATAAGAAAGTGACATAAGAGAGGAAGACTATTTATTTGTTTACTTGTTTGTTTATTCGATCGATCAATCAGTCACTCAATTAATCAATTCATTAGTTTGTATGGCCACTCATCTTATCAAGTGAACAAAATTTAAGAAAAACAGTTAAGATAATGCAAACATTCAAATATATTACAGCTGAGAATAAAACATCTATCATAATGACTAGATGAACCAAGAGATGAGTCCCTGCACACACTGAAGTCCCCAAGCCCAGGCAGAGGCACACAGCAGGGTTTTTACAAAAAACCCAGCAGGGTTTGGGTCATCCTGATCTCTGGAGGGAGAATGTTCTTTAAAGCAGACTCTGTAGCCGAAAAGCCAAAAATGTCTTCTTGGTCCCGCCAACTGGCATTCCTTAGCAGACAGGACTTGAAGCACGGCCATTCTTCTGCCTGGCCAGATCTAAACAACTGAGGACAGATGGCCCCTCATGTCATTTTGAAGTTTTCTGCTTAATTGTTAGGAATTCTTAATTTTTGTTACATCACAGAAGATCTCAGGATAGACAATATGAAGTGGCAAATGTTACTGAATTTATATTAGTTTAGTTGTTCAGTTACACAATCATCTAAAATTATTAACAATATTAATTTCACATACAGAATGCCAGGTATGGTATGAACCAGGCATGTCCAATCTGTGGCCAGTGAACCACCTGTGATCCCTGGACAGCTAGTAATGTAATCCCACAAGATAATAAAATATATTAAAAATAAAATTTGTGTTTTATATACATTGGCTACATTATATATTTTATATGCAGTCCAAGACAATTCCTCTTCGGTCAGTGAAGCCCAGCCAGGCCAAAAGATTGGACAACCATGATATAAACAGGATAGACTATACTGTATGTACTTTACAGGCAAAGAAATAAATTATTCTGTAAGAATTATTCAAGGATTTTAGATTTGCCTGACTGTACTGGGCATTTATTTTCAGTGTTATATAGCTTTGCATATTCCAATATTAGTGAAATCTGCTTTGCCTCATAACAATATGGATTCTTTGACTTTCAATTTCTTTTACAGGATCCCTGTATAGATTCTTTGACTTTCAGTTTCCATTGAGAAATCTTCACCTCAGTTTATCTCATTGTGTATGATGACAATGGCAGAGCATGAGACTTTAAAAGCAGTTTTCCTGGCAAGCAAGTAAGTAAGCAAGCAATCTTTCAATAGTTGGTTCAGTTCTGATGTGTATACTGAACTTCAGACTTAGATCTCATAAGTGCAGGGTTTAATCCAGGATTTCAATATTATTTGTACCTCACTTTTCACTAATGTATGCTTTAATTTGGCATAAAAGCAATGAGTTAAGTAATGGTCCATTGCTACAGAAGGAAGACAGTCTTTGCAGTGAGTCCAATGTCCCAATGAAAGGTTTCCTAAGAAACTTTTTAAGATTATACACAAAGTTGACATTAAAATTCTAAGATGCTATAATTCTCAGTGATGCACATGTAAAACCTTGCTTTAGCTATCTACTTCATCATCCTTACAATTGATGCCAGAAGCTATGCTTTGGGAATAGGGAAATAGAAATCTCCCACACTTGATTGTGAATTGACCCATGGATTACAAACATTCTTGGTTAATTATTATGAAAAGCTCATCTCTTTCCCAATAGTCCATTTTTGGCTTCTGATGCTGGCAAATATTCACTAATAAATATTTGATCAACATGCAAGTCTCTTATTGTATTATCTCAGTGAGTGCAGTTCTCAGAAGCACTCATGACAGAAAGATAGTTGGAAATACCTCTACTCAGTTACTCAAAACAAACACAGCCAGGAATAGAAGGGATTTAGATGTGGAGGGAGGACAGCAAACTCATAAACATTTGAAAGAAACAAGAGACAGTGTTGACTCAATTAGAGAAGATAATCTCTATCAGAAGCTACTTATCTGAGCAGCTGCACCCCTGTATCCAACTACCTGGGAATATGCCTCATTAGATTCAATGGACTCATTTCTGAATACTGTAAAGATGTACAGGATTGAACCGTGAGCAAGCAATATCTCGTATTTCAAATCAGCCAAGAGCAATTGCACTGATATTAATATTAAAAATGTTACAGTGTAGTTATCACGAAGATCTCACACAGTTTCAGGCCCATCTGTATGAGTTACTCAAAAACTAAGAAATTTAACATTAAAAAAACTGCAAAACTGGCCACCAGTGCTTAGTCTTGGCAATGTTGGTGGTGCTTATGCAAAATAATAGTTCACATTCTAATCCAGCAAAAAATAATTTGGGGGATGTATTAATAATGATATTTGACGTTCAAACTGGGCTCATCTATATCCTGAAATATGCAATTACTGCTTTGGCAATATTCGCTAGTGGTTTTTTTCCCCCAATTTCTCCAATTAGGCACACAGACCTCATGTGTCAACAAGTAGCAGATCTGTTGGTGAACTTTGCCTATACTTGGATGATGGAAACACACACAGTGGGTGATAATAAACTATCCAACCTTGTATTAGTTGTATCTAGTTAATTGCATCAGAGGTGGCTTTCACTTAGCAGAAGCAGCTAGGGAGGGAACCCAGAGGGGAAGGGTTAGAAGGCTAGCTGTCAAGGACAGTCATGCATCAAAGATTCTGGATATGCCTGCTCTGATCTGTCCTCACAAGATTTTATGTTCATTCCAAATGTCTCCATGTGTACACATTCAGCTTCACTCTCCCCACATGCCCTTGAATCGCTATAGTTTGTCTAAAGTCCTTTTGCACATTCTTGGAAGCAAAAGCAACCCATCCAATGATTTTACTTGTTACAACAAGCTTCAAAGTTACATTATTTTCAGTGGTCTCCCATGACTACTGCTTGAGTGACAAACTGATGCCTCATCTTTAGTTGGTGGATACCATGCCAAATGACTCTATATCAGACTCAGACGATGTTTGGGCACCTTGCCACAAATTGATTGAATAACTCTATGCCCAGTTAAGCTCAAGTTGCCTCCACGAGTCTGCTTGCTATAAAGAAATCATAGTTTGCATATAACAGAACATTTCTGACTATATAAGACTGCTCACCTGTTTATAATATTCTAGAGATCATGCCAGCCTCTTGACCTAATCTAGCCCACTTCCATGTCTAGCTCACAAATATATTTGGGAAGACCTGGGAGCCTGCCAAAGACTTCCCCTCCCCTCCCAACCAATCTCTTAGTGCTTTCTAAGATGAAGTGACTTTTGTTTTGCCCAGGTGATTGTTGACGTGTTGGCTTAATGGTATCAAATGAATTTGATTCTAAAAGGAGAAGAGGGAGGGAGGGAGAGAGAGAGAGAGAGAATGAGGCAGGGGTAAACAAAAAACGGCATGGGCAGCTGCAAGGAACTATATCATCTCAAGAAAAGATTTGGCTGCTTTAAAGAATGTTACACTCTCATATGCTACCTTTTTCTAAGTATTGTATTTCTGAAGTGCACTGAATAACCTGCATGTTCCTGGGGCATGTGGGCACTCCCATAGATGGAAAAATGACCCACCACAAAAACTTTTTATTTTCAGACTAGAATTTTGATAAAGTGAGCACCATTCCTAAAATGGTCTGAACTAATTCAGCACAAATTTAACAACAAAGATTACAGTATGATACTGTCACTGGGAGAGAGAGACAGCTTGCTATTACTATGGTAGTAATACTGTGATAGAAAAGATTATCATGAAAAGTGTAGTCACAATCACAGAATTTATAAGCAAAAAAATTGTCATTTTTCTAATAACAAAAATATAGGGAAAGTATTAATTCAGCCCAACAGAAGCCATATATTTAAATAGCATGTAACCCAGAAAGAATAACTTTGTATTTGCTAAACAACAATGCCCACAAAAATGTTATTATGGAAATATTTTTGGGTAGGTTTATATGCAGATTAGGCAAATGAATTTTTAATAACCATGGTATCTCTAAATCAGCATTTTGGATTTAAAAATGTTATTTGATTTCTTTCTCTTAGGGATTGTAACATAGCTTTATAGCAGGTGGACAAGTATAGAGATACTTTGTTGATAGACATGTATGGATTGATATGTGCAGGTGTTCATTATCTGTGTTTATAATTTTTAACTACAGCTACTGTAGATGCTATCCAATCTGGTTTGGTTTTTCTTTCAATGAACCAGCATAATTCTGGAAATGGTATAGAAAATGATCAATTAATGTATTTTTCTGTGCAACTTCTCTCCCTATAAAACATTTTCCAAGTAACCTTTTCAGTGGGTGAATTGATATGGGATAGAATGTTATAATGGGGCAAAAATCTGAATCTTTAAAGGAATGTTGAAAGTAGCCTTAGGAGTTCAGCACTACATTCCATATCAAGTCACTTGTCTGAAATAGGTAGGTATAAAATAAAATTAAAATAAAATAAATGTTGCCTTCAAACTAAGTCATTGCTCATGTAAAAAATAAGCTCTTTTTGCTTTCATCTTGAGTCATCCTCAGTGGGCAGACAAGCAAATATAAAACAACATATAAAATATTAGCAGAAACTTTCACTATTTCCAGACAATAGTATATATATTTATATTCTTTAGTTCAGGCAAGCAGGTTGGGGGTTTAAAAGGAAACACTATTATGTTATACAGTGTTTGCCATTTATAGACCAGTCTTGCATATCTTTTCTCTCTTCCTCATATTACTCACACCTCTTCTAAACTGGTCCAGTGCAAAGGTTCACATATTCCAGAAATGCCACCACAGCTAGCATTGTCAACATGGTGCCCATGGGCACCAGATGTGTTGGCAGCCATTCCTTTGTAACATAGATTAAATTAAACAAGTTGGAATGAATATATGCTTGTGGGTGTAATACTGCAAAGCAACATGTCAGCTCACAACATATAATTTAATCTTAAAAAGGTCTCTGCACCCCAATTGGACTCACAGGCCCTGTTAGATTTTTTTTTATACTGTGATTTGGTTTTCTTTTCATAGTTAGATTTGTTACATAGTGTGCTCAATTGCCCAGAAAGATCAACAGATCAATAGCCATCTCAGAATTACTTGCAATATTCCTGGGAAACAGGGTGAATGGCAGAAAAATCTTTAATACTTATCTTCTGGTAAAAGAGCATTTTAAACTACATACAAAAATAGCAAATAAAGTGGTTTGCTCACTTGAAGAGGAGGTCTTGAGATTCCATTCTATACAAGACATAGACAAAGAGAGAAGGTCAAAGATGGAGAGACAACATCAAAAATACACTACAGCAGAATTCAAATAACAATGCTTGAGACCAGTGGTGAGCTGCAGATATTTTAACAACCAGTTCTGTGAGTGTGCGCCTTCTGCTCTACCACGTTGCTTCCAAACTACAGCACTTTCATGGAAATTAGCTTACCTAAGGCAGCCTCTGTGAGTAGGAACAGTGGAGGTGCAGAAAACAGCTGTGCTGCACGAGGGGCTATAGGGCAGGATAGGGCAGTGGCAGGTGGGTAGGGCCAGATGATAATCAGAACTACCAGTTCACTAGAACCGGTGTGAACAGGCAGCAGCCCACCACTGTTTGAGACTGCTAGGAAGAGCAAGAACCAACACTTTGTATCTCCTTTGAAAGAAGAAGAAGAAGACGAAGAAGAAGAAGAAGAAGA
>JAEANM010027330.1:0-10564 GCA_017656035.1 Myanophis thanlyinensis | reverse complement strand
TCCAGGCACCGGCCCATCACTTCAACAGCCTCATTGGGGTGGTTTGGGGTGGAAATAAGTAGCTGGGTGTCGTCAGCGTACTGATGGAAACTCACCCCAAAACCACGGATGCTATACAATATACTATGTCCATTGTATTTATTTGGTCCACTAATTTAGCCACTTTGTCAAAGAATAAAATTTGTTTGGCATGATCTGTTCTTGACCAAACTATGTTGGCTTCTGGTTATAACTTTGTTTGCTTCTAAGTGTTCACAGATTTGCTGCTTGATTATCTTTTCCAGAATCTTCCCAGGTATTGATGTATGGTTAATTGGTCTGTAGTTTCCTGGATCTGTTTTTCTCCTCTTTTTTTGAAGATGGTAACTACATCATCTCTTTTCCAGTCCTCGGGTAGGTTCCTCGATGCTCCAAAAGCTCAGTAGTGGCTCAGTAGTTCAGAGATCATGTCTGCCAATTCCTTCAGAACTCTGGGATGTAATTCATCAAGACATGGTGATTTGAAATAGAGCTGACAGGTGTTCTATTATTTTTGCTTATTTTAATTTGCAATCTTAGCCTGCCTTTTACAGTAAGTTGGCTTGATTTATCAGTTTGTGTGAAGACAGATGCAAAGAGTTAAGCAGTTCTGCTTTCTCTCTACTGGACATTACTTCCTTGCAATCATCACCCATTAGTGAACTACTGCTTGACTTATTTCTTGTTTTTATGTTTTAAAATGAACTATTTTTGATATCTGTTGCAAGTCTTACTTCATTCTGAGCCTTAGCTTTCCTAACTTTGTCTTTGCATGTTCAGGTTATTTGTTGGTTTCTGCCTTAATTATCTAACCCTCTTTCCATTCCCCCCCTCCTTTTTTTTCTTTCAATTTGTCCAAGAGTTCTTTGTACAATCATACTGTTTTTTTCTTGGGTTTCTTGTTTCTCTTTTCCAGTGATATTGAACTGGATTGGGCTTTTAAAAATATTTTTAAGAGTTTTCCAAGCTTCTTGAGTTAGCTTTAAGATTTTCATCCAAGGGGATACCAAGCTTTCTCTGAGTTTGTCAAAATCTTCTCTTTTAAAGTTAAGACACTGTTTTGATTATGTTCTGTTGCTTGTGTCTGTATTACATTGACTTCTAATATGACCTGGTCACTCTCCTCCCATGTTCCTGCAACTTCAACTCCCTCTATCACGTCTTCTCTGTTAGTAACAATGAGAACCAGCATAGCTGTCCCTCTAAATCCTCCCTCTTCCTTTTGAGTGACAAAGTTGTTATCTAAGTTGGTCGGGAATCATTTTGACCTCCCACCTGTTGCAGAGATGGTCTCACAATTGATGTCAGGATAGTTTAAATCCCCCATTAGAACTGTGGTGTTTCCTACATACATTTGTTAACAGGTTAGCAAACAGTCCATCTATTTCTTCTGCTTGGTTGGGTGGCCAGTAGTATATACCTATGGCAATGTCACCCTGTATATTTCCTAAACTTTGAGCATTAGTGTATAGGCATTAAAGTTCTTTGTAGCTGACCCTGGGTATGCTTCCTACATCTCCATCTTTGGATTGAAGTTTTTCTGCTTTCCCTTCCCTTCCTCCCTCCTTAATTTGGTTGGTTGTCCTTATTTAGTATTTTTTGCTTGGTACTAGGTTCTGTTGGAAGAAATCTCCCTGGTTCATTCCCCAGCTGGAGTCACCAGTACTGAGAAGGAATAAACATGGAAGCAAGCTGCCAGAAAGTAGGACCCTTTCATTCAGGAAGGCAAGAAGAAGTAAAGACACAGCTCAAGCATTCCTGGCTAGCAAACAATTTTTAGTTGTAAGTTTGTGGTTTTTTAATACCCATTTTCCCTTTGAAGCTTCTGTAGCTTGACAGGTTTTGATATGCCTCAAGTTGAAGTGATTGCCCTGGATTTTTTTGTCTTCCTGCTTTAATGGGTTAATCCTGGTCTCAGGACTTTTGTCTTTCCTATCCTGGGGGTTAATCATGTTAGAGAGTAGGAAGAAGGGAGTTTTGGTCTTGCCTTGGTTAGTTATTTTTAGCCTGGGATTACTAAGTGTTTTCTAGGATCTGCTTTATGGTTAGGTTTTGTTACTTCTAGTAATAGCTGTTAATGGCTTTCCACAGCATGCTCAGACTTTGAGCACTTGCTTTCAGTTTACCTGGGGAGTTCCCCCTCCTTTTTTAAAAAAGGGGAAGGGCTGTTTTTAGTTTTACACTGGTTTAGTGGTTTCTGGCACTGTCTTTTGGGGGTATACTTCCCAAAGTTCTGAAGGTCATAAAAATTTGCCTCCCTCCTCCTTTAATTTTAATTTAAAGCCCTTTTCATCGATGAGTCAGTCATTTTCTGAATACATTCTTCCTGGTTCTTGTGAGATGCAGCCCATGCCTTGCAAGGGACCCTTCATGTAGGCTACACAGACCATGATCAAGGAATCCAAAGTTCTCTTGATGGCACTAATTCTTAAACCAGTGGTTCATTTCTAAAATTCTTTGCTCCCTCATAGGATGTTGACCTTTTGTTGGAAGTACAGATGAAAACACAACTTGTACTTCTCAGTCCTTAACTTTCTTACCTACCTGTTCATAATCTCTTGTTTTCAGGTTCATTGTCATGTCATTAGTCCCCACATGAAGAAGAGGCACCAAATGGATAACACTGAAATCAGATAGACTTCAATTTATGTCAACAATGCTAGAAAGGTTGTGTCAAGCCTAAAAGGACATTTTGGACTGGGGGCTTTTCTGCTGAACAGTATTAGCCATTGCTTTGCATATTATATGTGGCTTTTTAGCTTTGACACATTTTTTTCTTATTTCTGCAAGGCCACCGGGTTGGAGGAGTGGAGATTGATAGAGCTGACTTTGGGGTTGTTATCTAGTCTGCATTCTTTTAACATAGTTCTCATGGGAAAGTTTCTCTGGGCTGTCAACACCTACTATGGAAAGTCCTGGATGGGACATTGGAACTTTCTTTGAAGGGGTTGATGAGAAATTAACATGTGATAATTAGTGGGGTGGAAATTTCAGTTTTACTTGGGTGGAGAAAGCCCAGGAATTTTAGATTCAAGATTTCTCCAGACTGTACCAGAACAATGTCTTCAATAACATCTTATTCTATGGACTTTCTTCTCTTTGGAATTCTGATTGCGTTGCTGATGTTGTGTGGAACTCTGACAGGTTATTTGCCATAGTGAAAATGATGCAATTCAGCTTTTCAGCACACCAAGAAATTGTTAAAAATTGCAAAAGAAATGTATTAGGTGATCAACAGAAGACCAAGAACAGATGGAAAGAAAATATGGATGGGCTATAAAGCAGTTTGACTTACCATCAAGATAAAAATGATGACAGCCCAATTAATAAAAAAACCAAACATTCTGGAAAAAATAGAATGGGAGTGGAGAAATATAGATGATTCACTGTGGCGATCCCTAACGGGAACAGCTAAAAGAAGAAGAAGAAGGGGTAGAGAAATTGCTAAACTAGAAAGCCTCATGTATTGATGGAATACCTGTGGAATTACTAAGTCAGTTAACTGATCACTACTTTGTGTCAAGAGATATGGTCTACATATCAATAGCCTCAGGACTGGAAAAGATCTGTTTTTATCTCATTAGTAAAGAAAGACAAACAAAAACAAAAACAAGCAACAAAGAGGTGTTGAATCATATAAACATCACTAGAAACCAGAATCACAAGATTCTGATTTACTTTGGCCATGTCATGTGTACAAACTCATTGGAGAAGGCAACGACTCTAAGAATGGTTACTGGATCAAGAATAAAGGGCAAACAAAGAACTCCCTGGACTGATACCATCAAAGCTGATTCAAATCCAACAACTGAAAGAAGATGTGCTTGATAGCATGGAGAGTACTTGCCTATAAAGTCACCAAGATTCAGACACGACTGAACAGTTAAAACTAACAACAAAGATTAAACTCCTTTTTGCTTCAAACTAAACCACAACAGTAAATTGAGAAATATATTATAAATAGATGGCAAGTTAATAAAAAGATTTATTATTTTCAGTTTAATCCTGATGATAAGTGTCCTGGCCCAAAGATAAAAGCCACAAAAATTCAATATTTTTATTAGGTCCAAAATGTCACAAAGTGATGAGCTAATTTTCAAATATTGTACCTGTAATCTGGAAGTCTTAGTTGGACAAGATGTTTTTAAAAAGGGTGTGTATGTGTGCATAATTGATATACACAATTCCTTAGCTGGATATATTGGAGCTGCCATTTGATGAGGAACTTTGGGAATTGTAACCTGAGTTTATATAAGGCAAGGCAAGGCTGTTTATGATGTCACTTTGATATGATAGGAAGGGTTGCCTTTATCTTCTTGAGATAACTCTTGAGGAAGGGTTAATAGCTTCAATGATAATTATGATACCTCTATATGTTGAAAAGCGAGGAGTGAAAGATCAGAAAGCTAACATAAGAAGGGTGATAAAGAAAGCAAGGTAACATAAAAATGTGGTTTATTTTTAGAGGAAGGGCTTTCATGTGTAGATTCTGCAAAATGTGTATATTAAGTCTATTGAATGCATCAGAAACTCTGAGGAACTTTTACAATGAACCAGAAGACATGATAAAAATTGAATTTAGAGAAAGAACGAGGGGCAGGAGAGGAAAAAATGCAACAAGGATGTATATATCTACATATCCCCATATCTGCTTATACAGAAAATATATTAACAAAATGACAGGACTGGGGAAAAAGACAAATTCACCATAGGAGTGTCAGGATATCTGAAATATAGAGAATATTGCTTTAGGAAAGAAAGCATGATTTTTGAGAAATTATGAAAATAAAAAATGGAAAACCAAAAAAAACAGATTAGTGTTAAACAATAAAAAGACAAAGATACTGTAATGTAAACTGGAATGCTCAGTACATTTAGAGTCAATGATGAAGTGAAAACAATAAACGTTTTATTTTCTTGGCTCAAAATCAGATAAAGATGGACAATGTAATGGAAAAGTAATGAAGAAATATCTGTGGAAATTCTCAATCAGCTAGCTAGACCCTGGTTGTCCTAAAGGTGCTTTTTCTAAAACTGGACTTTCTTGACTTTTTCCTTGAAAATGTTTCGCTTCTCATCCAAGAAGCTTCTTCAGTAGAACCGAATAAGCTTCTTGGATGAGAAGCAAAACATTTTCAAGGAAAAAACCAAGGATGTCCAGTTGCCTTTTGGAAAAACACTTTTGCATAATCAAGAAATGAAGTGAAGTCTGAGAAAACAGTCTGTGTGGTAGTTTCTATTCTAGTATGTGAATTAATATGAAGCCCCTTCAAACCACCTCCTCTCCACAGCTTTATATTGGGTCTGGGCTGTCTCTTTTCATATCAACTGCACTCTTCTTCTCCACCTGCTTCCTGGAAACTCAGACACCGAGGTGTGGAAGGAAAATGGATTGCCACCAAGGACAGAGTGAGATGGCAAACTATATAATCCAGGCCTGTCAAACTGATGACTCATGGGCTGGATGCAGCCTGCACAGGCCACGCCCACCCCGGCTCTGCAAAGGCAAAAACATCACGATACGTCACAATGCAAGCTGGTTTGACACTCCTGATATAGTCTCTATGATGGGTTGGGACTGGTTCTATGGTACCTAACTAATTGGTAGTGCTTTCCCTAGGTTGCCTCTTAGAAATATCTAAAATGGCTTTTTCATATCTGTGACTGAATTCATAATATTTTACAGAAAAATCTTAGCTCTAAAATGCCTCACATTTATCTTGACTCTTTCTTGCTATGTTTAGACAAGGAGGTCAAAGAACCTTTGGTCCTTAATGCTGGAAACATCATCTCCTACCTAGTACGTCTTGTTGTTGCTGTTGTTCTCACCTTTCCTTGCCAAAAACTGCCAGGAATTAGAAATGGATTAGTCTACTGTACTCTTTAACAACAACAAAAAATCATTTCAAAATGATCGCCAATTTTAAAAACTTCCTTTCAACATAAGTTATTTGCATCCTTTCTCCCACTGCAATGCCTACTGAAATAAAAATCAAATGAGTCATACACAAAACAATATTTTGGAGGTAAATCTAATACACTAATTCCTGCCAAAAAGGCTATGATAAGAAGGAAGTGTAGCATCTAGATTAAAGTAGGAGAATGTGTTGGAAACTGGTTTTTCTCCCTCCCCAAATTCTTTCCATATGTAATTATTTTCTGCCCTTTTTGTGTATCCTGGAAGCGGATGGGCTCTCCCTCACTCCACCCCCTTCCTCACTATCACACCATTCCGAGGAAGGCCAGTTTGGCGTGTCTTTTGCCCTCTGACTCCAGCATGATTGGGTGTGTAATTAGAAAGGTTTTATCTCAAGGCATGCAGGACTGTAATTCGAGGTGTGAGATCACAGCAATGTCTTATGGGCAAACCCAGTCATTTGGGAGGTGTGAGTAAGGTAACAGGGCCCTGTCATTTCCTGAGGCAACTGCATAACATCCATTATTATGAGCTGAGCCTCCTCCCCTTTATATTTGTCCTTCCTGTCGGTGACTCCCTAGATAGGAAGTGGTTTTAAACACATTTCCCCATCAGTTTTTTGTTTTCTTTCTTTCTTCACATCTCTTTGGGTCTCTACTTCCAAGATAGTAGCCCCACAGAACAGAATAAATTGCTATTGGCACTGTGGTGTTAAAACTTAAGTCAAAGTCTTTTTATTTCAATGGTTCTTTAACATTGGATGCCAAGGATAAATCTCAGGCAGAGCAAAAGGGAACATTATTAGAATCAGGCATTTTGCAATTAGAGAGGGTCAAAATGGGCAGCTCTATTTTGGGAGTCTAAGCATCCCAGTGATATGTTATCATCCCTTTTAACTTCTTTATGTTTGTGAAAAATTGGGACTTGGGTAATCTCAATATTTCAACTCTGCCTCCTCAAATTACCTTAATATTAGGTGATGTCAGCTAATGTTAGCCCTCTAGTTGAATGAGGACGTTGTAGGGCAATGAAATGAAATATCAGAATAAAGAGAAGAGAGGAAGAGAAACATTAAGACAATTATAATTAGAATCTCCTGTTGTTGGAGTAAAATACAGGTAGTCGTTGAATTACCACAGTCCATTTAGTGACTGTTCATGTGTACAACAGCACTGAAAAAATTGACATGACCATTTTCACATTTATGCCTATTGCAGCATCCCATGGTTATGTGATCTAAATTCAGACTCTAGACAACTGATTCATATTTATGACAGTGGCAGCGTCCTGGGATCACGTGAACTCTTTTTGTGACCTTCTGACAAGCAAAGTCAACGAGAAAGCCAGATTCACTTAATAATCATGTTACTAACTAAATGACTACAGTGATTCACTTAACAACTGTGGCAAGAAAGGTTGTAAAATGCGGCAAAGTTCTCTTAACAAATGTCTCAATTAGCAACAGAAATTTTGGGCTCAATTTTAGTTGTAAGTCAAGGACTACTGTAGATCAATTTCTGATTCACTCTGAAAGAGTACTTTTTTTAAGGATTCCAAGTACAGAAATTAGAGTTGACTACAAATATCAATGGAGAAAGAAATCCAATATTTTAAAGTTACTGAACTTGAGCAATAAATATAGATTAAAAAAAATACATTCGCCTCTCCAAACAGGAAGAATTCCCTAAAATGGTGTTTCTCAATCCATTACCATGGATCTCTAAATGTTCTACAATGCAGAATTTCCACTCAAACAAAAACTCCTTTACTATGTTCCTTTTCTTAAGAGTTAGGAAACTCATTTTTTTAAGCAAATAAGATGATTACAGCTGAAATTTGAGTATGCTTTCCCATCCTTCCATCTTAAAAGAACTTTTTAAACTAGCCTTTCAATTAAAATCAATTCAACATTACATATGCATTTACCACCTGAATTATTTTATGTAACTCATAACATATAATAAAGACAGCTCATAGCCTCAACTTGCTGATTACAGGAGATGGAAATTCTGCTTACGATAAATACAGCATGTGGACTCCCACTTGATAACTGCCCTGAGATCTGTAATAGGAATGAAGATTCAAATGAGAGAGATGAAAGACATTTGGAGGAAACTGAAAGGTTGGGAATTAGAGAAAAAAGGGAAAAAATAAAAAAATCAGGAAAAATATGTAAATAAAAAAACTGAATTCTACAACCTTCTCCCCTTACAGAGCATAATCTATGCTTTATACACCAACAACTAATCTAAAAGATGTTGTATGCTCAGCTATTAACTTGCAGACTTTCCTTCCACGTATCTTGTTTTTATCTAACCTAATAAATTCCCCATGATTGTTTTTCCTTCTTTCTTTGATGAAGTATATGGACTGGATCCGAGCCATCACAACTCTATTGGTACAATGGCATTAGTTCCCCTCTCACTTATTGCACAATTGATAGAACACAAATAACAGCTTCCTGAAGTTGATTTTTTTCTAATAAAAAGGATACCTTTCCTCAAATTGAGTCCAACTCCTGTGATTTGCACAATACACTTAGCTGCTCTTTTAGATAAAAACGCAGAAGTGGGCTACTGTACTACTGTTTCTAGAATACAACGTTAAAAACTTCCCCATCCAATCTATGGCCTAGGATTTCCTGATAGTCTCCCATTCAAGGACCACCAATCTCAGACCTTGCAATGTAAAGCTTTTTCAAGGTCAACCATAACAATCATGTTAAAATATTTATTTAATATATAAAATATTAAGGGTAACTGTGCAGTTTATAACCATAAAAGATAAATATATTAATAACATAAATAAGTTAGTAACAGCAAATCTTTCAATTCAATTAAAGTTGGGGAAATGGGAAAGATGGGGGAGGTGGGATCTGTTATTGCTCAGGCCAGGGGTGGGCAATTATGGCTCCTTCATGACTCGTGGACTTCAACTCCCAGAATTCCTGAGCCATCCAGAGGGCAGATGCAGCAGCTCTTTCTCCAAAATCCCACCTGCTGGACTAACAGCTGATGGTGCATGCAGCATGCCTTCTCTGCCAGCACAGGCAGGACAGGCCAATTCCAGTGGGATTAGAAAGTCCTGCAAATAGCCTGGACCCATGCCATGAAGGTTTTAAAAATGATTGCCAACACCTTGAATTGCAGCAGATTGGAAGCAGAATGGCAGCCAAAGCAGCTCATGGTGCAATGGTGTGACATGAGCCATTCTTTGGGCCCCAAGAACTGTCTGTGCTACTATTCTCTGCACCCACTGTAGATTATGAATGCTCTTCAAGGGTAGACCCATGTAGAGCACATTACAATAGCCAACCGTGAGATGACTAGGGCCTGAAATCTGAGTGGAGGGACTCTGACTCAGAAAAGGTCACAACTGGGGCATAACCCAAAGTTGTGCAAAGGCTTTCTTAGCCATGACTGACACCTGCTTTATATTGTCCCATATATTTTATATATTGGGTAACTTTGGGCCAGTCATTTTCTCTCTGCCTACCCATCTCACATGGTTGTGTATGGGAAAATTAGGAAGAGGAAGGAATATTAGATATTCACCGCCTTTAATTATTTATAAAAACAATAGCGGTGGGATAAAAGAAACAAAATTGTGATGATATCAGAATTCTTATTATGCACATGTCTATATAGAAACTGTTATATATTGAATATTTGTAGCTGTGTTAAGCCCTGCTAAAGTGAAACTAATCTTTGGATGACTTTTCAACTGTTTTGGAAGGAAACTTAGATCATTCATATCTGGGTAGTTCTTTTCTAGTATTATGATTGGTTGAGGCCTTGTGGGCCCAGAATATAAATTACAGGGATTGCCTGTCATTCAGTTAAGTCAATAAATGCTGTTACATCTATGCTGGTCTGTTCTTTGCCTACTGCAGCCCGCTACACAATAGAAACTACAAGAAAAGGCTTGATATGTGTCTGAGATCTGTCTTGGGCTCATCAATCTGACCCCACAGTATGTTTAGCCTGGACCATTTTTTTTGGAGCATCTTATTTGCCAGAGCAAGGAGGATGCAAGGCATAGATTAAACATCAAGACCAAGGTTCATCATAAACAATTCAGCATTTTGTTTAGCAAATCATAAACTATTCAGCAATGTTTTCAGCGAGTAAAACTAACCATCAATCACTGTCAATGTTAGCAAGTATTGCAGAGATGCAGGATTTCTTAAACAGAAGGACAAAAGGGGCCAGCAGTACCATTGGGACTCATTATATGTGTGGTTTAAAGGCTAATTAGCATAATATGTCAACTTTAACAAAAGGGTACAAAAAGAGCAGCTGTGACTATCTTTGTCTTGCCTTGCATCAAAATGAGATTAGATTTGTTGCTTCCACTTTACATTTCTGCAAAATTACTCAGGCTTTGCTTTTTCTTAGTCATAAGTATTTGCAGTTTTTCAAGTATGCATGAGGGTAGGAAGAGATTGTAATTTTTATTTGTAGCATGCAACCCAGTTGCTTTGTTTATCTTTTCCATACCTTTGCTATATTTTTTTGACAATGTCAGCTTTTTCACAAATCTGTCAACTCACTTGTGAAAGCTACTTTAAAATTTTTGCCTTGACTTAATTATGCCAAGAGTTGTGCTGTTTTGTTTTGTTTTGTTTTG